>VZRJ01008799.1:432583-486288 GCA_013397565.1 Ptilonorhynchus violaceus
CCCGCCGCCGCCGCTCCGGGGCCGATCCCGTCCGCTCCCCGCCGCCCCGTCCTCCCCCCGGGACGTGACCGGAGAGCCCTCGCCCGCCCTTCCCGGGTCCCAACAGCACCTGCCGGAGCTGCGGCAGTGGAGCCGCGGCTCCGCAAGTCCCCAGCGGCGGCGGGAGCGGCGCCTGAGGGGACCGGGGGGCGGGGCCCCGACTGAGCGGGCAGAACTTGGCGGGAGCGCGGCGGGGGTGAGAGGGCGGCTGTGATTGGACGGGGCGGAGAAAGACGGGCCGGGATTGGCGGGGCCGCGCGGGGCCTCGGGCCGCGATTGGCGGGTTTGGAGTCGCTATCCCGGCCCCACAGGCCCTGTCCCATCCCCACAGTCCCTATCCCGGCCCCACAGTGCCTGTCCCAGCCCCGCAGTCCCGATGCCAGCCTCACAGGCCCTATCCCATCCCAAGAGCCACTATTCCATCCCAAAAGTCACTATCCGAGCCCCGCAGCCTTACTCCAGCCCTACACTTGCTATCCCATTCCAACAGTCCCAGCTCTAGAATGCATATTCCAACCTCGGCCTGACCATCTTTATTCCAGTTCCAGCCCCACATTCACTATCCCAACCCTACAGTGATTTCAGCTCCATCCCTACAGCCGCTGTCCCAGCACCGCAGTGATTCCACCCTCTCCCTGCCACCCCTTCCCTCACCTCATCCCGGCCCAGATGTCACTGGGGAGCCCCCGCTGGCCCTTCCCGGGCCCCAAGGCCCCTCGGCGAGCGCCCACCGGCACACGGGGCAAGGGAGGGGCAGGCAAGGCAAGGCAAGGCAATGAAGGGCTAGAAAAGGCAAGACGGGGCAAGGGAGGGGGAGGCCACGCAAGTAAACGGCAAGGCAAGGAAAGGCAAGAGGGGGGTAGGGAAGGCAAGGCAAGGGAGGGGTGTGAAGCCAAGGGAAGGAAATGCCAAGGAAGGGAGGAGCAGGCAAGGCAAGGGAGCTATCGCACCTTAGCCAACACCTCCCTTGCCTTGCCATCCCTACACTGCTCTTGCTTTGCCTTGCCAACCCTCCCTTGCCTTTCCTACCTCGTTCTTGTGTTTCCTACCCCATCTTTATCTTTCCTACCTCTTCCTTGCCTTTCCTACCCCTCCCTTGCTTTTCTCACGCCTCCCTTGCCATGCCTGTCCTTGCCTTTCCCACCCCATCCCTGCCTTTCCCACCCTCCCATCCCTGGGCGATGCCGCCACCTCGTGGCCGCCGGCCCCCCGCCCCGGGGCTCCCGGGAGGGAGGGAGGGTGGATTTTGTGTGTGTCCTCCAAGGAAATAAATCCTGGGGCTGTTCCCTCGCAGGGTTATTCCCCTGCTCCTCCTCAGGCTCCTTCACCAGCCTGCTTCTAACCCTGCTGCTCCAGGGAAGCTGAGCGATGGCAGTGCTGTTCCCTACAACAAATCATTGTCTCTGGGATGCCTTTGAATTCTCAAGGTTTAGAAATTTTCTTATGATTGTGGTTAGATAAATCCTGCCCTGTACCCTTCAGCTTCTCTGACAGCTGTAGACAGGGGCAAAGCACAGCCCCTTCTGTGCCCTCTCTTTTAGGGCTTGTCTTCCTTTTACTCAGTGCTGTGCAGAAGGTTCACTGCTGGCAAGGTGTCAGCCTGGGACTGATCCCTTACTCCAAAACTTCCTGACATTCATGCTATGGAAGAAAGTATGAAGGAACCTATTATCAAAATCCCACGGTGCAAGGGATGAGTGAACCAGCTTCAAAATGCTATTGTTGAGCAAAATCAGACCTCTCCTCAATACACAACTCTGAGTTTTCAGTAAACCTTGGTTAGTTTTCAAATTCTGCCTCTTGGGCTCTTCTCTGTTCAAAACTGCTTAAATTAGAAAGAGCAGAGCAAACATGTAGGATTTAAGTAGAACCTCTGCTGGAAACCACCTAATGTTTTATTAATAAATTGCCCCATGAAATTAAGTGAATAATAGATGAACGTAGCTCTGGTGGGACACCAGAACCCGGCAGTGGAGTGTGTGTGCAAGGTGATGGGCAGGTTGCAGGCTGCTGTGATAAATAGTCATGAGTGGGGTAAAGCCACTGGGCACCTTGCAGTAATGGCTCTCTGAGAACAGCTAGTGGAGATGAGCAATGTGGCTGAACTGAAACCAAAAAACCCTTTGGGATGAATTAGACCGGGCTATTGCATCCTGGCCAGTGCAGGGTTATGCAGACAGCAAAGTGTCCCCTGGATGGGAGGGCATGAATTTATGGGGGTACGGATGGGCTCTGAGCACAAGGGGCTGGACATACAGATGTGGGGTAGACAAGACATACTGCCTTGTGAAGGAGCAAGTTCTGTTGTTTACTTGCACTCTGTGGTGTGTCTTTACAAAAAAGGCTGGCTCTGGGCTCTGGTTTGCCTGCTGAGGATGCAGGAGGAGTCAGGTTTGGAAAGCAGCAAGTCCGGAGCAGGGGGGAGTGTGGTGGGGCACTGCTCGGAGGGGTTTGCAGGCTGTGCGAGAGCAGTGAGGAAATTAGGGACACCGGGAGATGCAGCACAGTCATGGATGTAAACCAGGCTAGAGGAGTAGACACATCCAACAAGGAAGCTAAAGGCTGCAGGGATCATCCAAGGATTTCAGGTATGATGTTGTAAGGTTAAATGGTTCACAATAAGTGAGACCTCTTTTCCAGGGTTTTTTTTTTCCATTAGTTGCCATCCGTGTGGCTCATCTTGCTGCCTGTCCAAAGGAATTTCTGTTTCTGACAAGACTTTCAGCAAGAACTCCTCCTCAGCCCAAACAAATCCCATACAATTCTTGGATTATGCCACTCACATCAAAAAGTTCTCGTGGTTTTGTTCCGCATTGGATCAAAGCAAAGGCAGCCACTGTGAGAACACTTCTTATAAGCTGTGAATATTTATTATCAGCTCACAGAGTAGAATTTTGTTGTACTCACATGAGGATTTTCATGTTCTTCCCTCAGCTGTGCAAATGAATCACAGTGTGCATGTAATATATAGGCATCAGCTTTTTATTATGATTTAAACTCTGATCTACTTAATCAGGAATTGGAAACACATGGCTTTAGTATGCAGGGGTTTTTTACTCAAGAAATGCTAAGAGTGTAGTGGCATCTTCCAGGGACTTTCAGTCCAAATTTCAGTGTGCCTTCAAAAGGAATTGGGGTAGAAGAGCAAATAGTCCTGCAGCAAACCTTGCAGTACAGAAATTTATGATACTGCTTAATCATCTTCAGAGTATTTTGGGGATCAAAACTCATCCCTGAGATCCTGTCTCTTTTAGGAGATTTTGTCAATAGCAATGTTTAGAATAAGGAATGAACCTATTTGTAAACTTAGACCAGTTATGCTAAAATGAGGATTAAATGGAGGAAGCAAATTGGGGAGAGTATATAAAACTGTAAGATAGATGAAATTTTGTAATGCATTTTGAAATGATGCTTGTTCAAAACTTGGACTGTATTTACTAAAATAGAAATAAAAGCCACATAATGGTAAAATAAAGGTGTTATAGTCCTCAAATGAGAAAAATATTCAAGTCAAATTAATCCAGATGTTTAGGATTTACCCAAAAGGAAATTGTGGCTGAGCAAAGTATGGAAAGAAGCTTGTTTTGCCAAAACCACTTCTTATTGAGAATTTCGTGTCCTAGCTTTTATTTTGCCACAGTACAGACAAATGTATAATTTTCTGGGTTCTAACCTATGTTGTTACCCCATGAAGTGAGGGACAGGGACAGGGAGAGGAGAAGGACAGGACGAGTGCTTGGGTGAGGATGGGCAGGTTGTGAAGGATCAGAGGTTGGGAGAGCTGCTGCTCAGCCATGCGGGAACAACTCAGCCTCTGGAATCTCTTCTGTGGCTCTTCCACACAGGGCTCCTTCCTCATTCGGATCATTTTCCCCTCCTCAAGGGAAACAGGACCAGCAAAATCAGGGAGTTCTCGCCTGTGGACAGCAAAGCCGGGAGAAAGCACCCTGAGGCTGCTGCACACTCACTGCAGGGCTTGCGGTCGAGGGCACGAAGCCACTGGTGGATTCTGGTGTATCTGACACATTTGCTGATCAGCACAGCCCCATCCAGCTGCATCCATGGAAACTGGGGGACTCTGCTGCACGGGAGTGTCTGGAAGGACACGCTGAGGCAGAGGCGCTGACACTGCCTTGGCGCAAGTGACGGACGCTGTGCAGCCTAATAAGGAACGTAGCTTCTTTTTTCATGGTGCACGTGAATCTGTTCTGTTTTCCCTACAAAAAAGAAAGAAAAAACAAACACTGCAACTCCAACACTTGCCAAGAGCCTGGCCTTATCTCCGTCTTTAAGGGTTCCTTCACAGCTGCAGCCGCAGTCGCAGCTGGCCGTTCGTGTGTCAGAGCGCGGGGCTCTGCGCCTTCCGTCAGCTCAGAGCTCTCCTGGTGTCCCTGGACATCCCCGCAAGGGTTATCCCGACACACCCCCGCCCGGAGACGTGATCGTGGTACAGCCCGCGGAATTCCAGGTTAAGAAGCGGAGGGATCAGTGTTTGCAGGAGCCAGTTCGGAGTTGGAAGTGCCCCGAGCAGAGGCTGACCTCAGCCAGGTGAGTGCCTGAGCACTGGTACTGACTGGATTTCACCTTTGTCAGCAGGATGAAAACTCTGTGCTAACAGCAATGAGCGCTTCGGCCAGCACAGACAAAATGGTTTTGATTACTTGAGTTTGTTTAATGTACATTTCTTTCAGAAAGTCACAACTGTGTGCTAACTCTGAGCCAAGCTTTATTGCAGGATTTATTGCCAAATGGGTGCCATCCTTTCATCTGGGATAACCAGCTTCACTCACGCTTCTCTCTACAGGCATCCTTAACAGTTATTCCAAAGAAACGGGCCAGATTTGATCTCTGCTCATATAATTCCATTTGCCATACTGTCTCTGATCTTCCAAAATACTGTCACTTCTCACCATGGATTCTTTTACTGTGAAATTCAAGTGGGTATTTTACTTTTTTTTTGTTGTTACTGTTCTTGTGAAGGAGAGATTTTTATACTCTGTCTAAAATAATTGATAAGTGGATATATAAAATAATGGAGTGGCCTGATAAGGAGTTACTCATTAATTTGCAATCTCTTTTTTTTAAACTAACTTTTATGAAAAGGCAGAATGGAGAAGCAGTGGAATTCTGAAGAAAGCTGGTTCCCGTGGTTTCAGCACAAAACCTTGGCTTGAATGAATCAAGTGACAATGCTGTTTGCATTTCCTTTGGAGCTTTTTATAGATCACTTGACTGGATTAATGTTAATTGTAAGAATTGGCATCTACTGTACTAAATTACTTTAAAAAAAAATCTAACTGGAACTGTACCTCTCTGATGTTATCTGAAAATGTGTCTGATCTTGAGGCTATACTGGAAGCCACTGAAGGCTGAGGTTTCTTGAAGCATGAAGACACCTGTGCACTTTGGAAAATCCTGAAAAGAGCCACGGGTTTTTGTCTCTTCTTGCAACGATCTTTAAGAATTTTAGCATTTAGTTGAAGGTTTCACCTGGAAACCAAACAGGTGGAGGCACAAGCCTGCTCTGCTGCTAACCCCATTGCTTTTTAAATCTTTGCCCTTGCCCGAGGGGAGAGAGAAAATGGTTAAAAGTGTTTCACATGCATCTACACGGGGATAAACTCTCATGGGAAAGGCAAGCAGGGGAGAGAGGGAGTCCAGCCATTATTTATCCTCTGGAGTGTGTTCTGGCAGGACTTTGAATAGTTTTGACTGTGACATCGGCATTGTAGTGCTGAACAATCATATGTGTGTATTGATTTCACCCAGTTCTCGAGCTCTTAAGAGATCCCACACACCCCTGACCATCAGCCCTACAAATCTGGGGTGTTTCTGCTCGTGCCAGAGGGAGTCGTTCCCCCTTGGGCACAGCCACCTGCAAGTGCAGCTTTTGTCAGCAGCTGTTTGCTCCTGTACTCCCATCCCGAAGGGTCAGAAGGGGTTTGCACTTTATCTCACCAGGAAGTGGTGGGAGAGAGAACAAATTGTGAAAATCAATGGCAGATTCTTGGCAGAGCTCCTGCTCCACTCCTGAGCTTAGGGAATGTCAGGCTTGGTCCTGAACCAGCACCCACCCTCTGCACTGTCTTGCATGGGCTTCACAGTGCAGTCTGCATTCTGACTCCCAGCTGAAGTGCTGGAGAACCTCTCTCTGTCCCAGTGGGACCTGAAAGGAAAGCCTGTTTTAATTAATTTAATGGTAGAAAAGCTTTGGTTTGTAGCCTGATGATTCTGCCAGGCCTTCATGCTGTCCATGAAAGCAAACAGATTGTGGCCAGTCCTGTTCCTGATGCTCAGTTACTCTCCCCCACATTCCTGCTCGGAAGTGATAGAGTATGGGCAGATACTCCCAGATGAAAATATGTGAGTTTTCCTCTCTCAGTGTGGCAAAACTGCACTGCAGAACAATCTTGGCACCATCCTGTCCACAAGAAGGCAAGTGCTTGATTCTCCTTCTCGTAGCTAATTCTTGAGCTGAGCTAACAGAGAAACCTTTATATGCCTATTAAAATACTGAGTTACAGAGGCCATAAAATAGTCAAATTTACCTTATTTTGTTGAAAAATCTGAAAACTGGATCAAAAAAGGGCTAATGCTGCACAATCATGGTATCCCCAGAGCCCAAAGCAGGCAATAAAACTTGGTGTTTCACACAGTCAGAGAGAGCACTGCCATCCCAAACAGCTGAGAAGCCCTGAGACCACGGTCATTAATACTGGACAGGGTGCTATTAAATTATCCTGTGCAGCAAAGTTGATCCAAATGGAATATATTCTTATTAATGCAATTGCACATCCAAACGACACGGATTTAACACTGACTTTGTACTTTTATATTCGCTTATGCAGAGGAAGAGAGGATACCTGGTCCAGCATAAAGCCTCCCAGTGCAGTTGGTGTGTTGAGCTGTTTAAAGAATCTGAGTGAGTAAATTTCTCCAAAGGAGATGCTTCTGCTGCAGCAGTAGCAGTGGAACAGCCAAGATGATCATGAAACCACAGAGTTTATGAAGTGGAAGCTTTTCAACTGCTTTGAGTTCCCCTGCACTCTTAATCCAGATTTGCAAAGTCACTGCATTGTAAGGACCTGTGATCACTCTTCACAGCAAGAGAGGGTAATAACCTTTTCCAGCTGGAGCTCCGGAAATTCCTTTAATTACTTTTACGGAAAACCAGTTCAGAGTAATTTAAAGCTTTTGGCTGCAGGGCTGCTTTTTTGGAGGCACTCGCTGGTTTGATTGTTCTGAAGCAAACTATGGAGACAGAGATGTTTGGGAAAATACTAAACTATGTTTGCAAACAGTGAAATACTTGAGTCCCTGTTTTGCTCTCCTAGTCCAAACAGTGGCTTTGAGGTTTGGTGAGAAGTCAGTATTGACGGAGCAGGGTTTAGAGCTGGGAGGTTTTTGTGTGTTGTCAAGACAGGCACACAGCTGAAGGTGCAAAGGAGAAACCTGAGATCCGGGTGTAGGTGGTTGTTATTCCTGCTGAGGTCACTGCATGCATGAAACACAAGCAACCTTGGTACCTGCAAATGGACAATAATCTTAAAACTGGGTTCATTTAATAACAGAATGGTTTGGGTTGGAAGGAGCCTCATCTCATTCCACCACCATTAAAGCTCATCTCATTCCACCACCCTGGGCAGGGACACCTTCCACTAGACCAGGTTGCTCAAAGTCCAATCCAGCCTGGCCTTGGACACTTCCAGGGATTGGGAGCCCAGAGCTTCTCTAGGAAACCTCTGCCAGTTCTCACCATAGTCATGGGGAAGAATTTCTTCCTAATATCCAATCCAAATCTCCCCTCTTTCAATTTAAAACCACTCTCTCTTGTTCTATCACTGTCCGCCCATGTAAAAAGTTGCTCTCCCTCATTTTTATAAGCTCCCTTTAGGAACTGAAAGGCTGCTTTAAGGTTGCCCTGGAGCCTTCTTTCTCCAGGCTGGACCATCCCAGCTGGGATGCTACCCCAGGGCATGGAATATGCTGTGTGCATAACTTCTGGCATTCCTCCATGGTCTTCCCAGATGGGGGCTCCTGAACCAGCAGGAATGTGGTCCTGAGGCTGGGCTGGGCCTGAACTCAGGCAGCTTGATCTCAAGATGCACTTCTGGAAGAAGCAGTTTCATGTTCAAAGCTGTGTCCAACTGTGGCCTTAAATCCTGTGTGGAAAAGCGCTTTGCCCTTTCAGTCCTGGTGCTGTGCATGGAAATTCCTTTGAGTCCTGCAGCTGGACCAGAAAAGTGGGGGATGTGATAAAATTTCTGTGTTCCGACACACCAAGGCTCCTCCTTGCAGAGGAGTTTCATCTGGCACCGAGGGCTCTCTGCAGCTGCTTGGCAGCCTCGGCCTCTGGGGTGCAACTGCTGGGTTTGGTTAAGGCAAACCCAGCCCTGCTGTCCCTGCGCCCTCCGGCCGGGATGGGAGTGGGAGGGATGCTTGGCATGCACATGGATGGCCTGGGTGTGCTTGGCTCAGCAGCTGCAGAAACTGCTCTCCCTGGGTTTTCACCCTGCGTGTCACTTGGTTACACAGAGTAACAAAACTGGAGAGAGGAGGTGACTTCTGTTGGGTTTGTGTAGTTATTGCATGAATTCAGGGGTGGTGAGGGTGTCGTTGTCCCTCCCCCGCCTGTCTGGACAGTCAGTGTTGTCTGTGCTGGATCTTGTGTGCAGCAGCTGCAGGAGAGAAGGGTTAAGGCAGGGAGATGTGAGTGTAAAGGAACACTGCTGGATAGTTTAAGTAGCACTCGAAGCTCATCTTAATGCCCTGGTGAAGACCTGGATTTCAAGTGAGTGTCCCTTTAATTTATGGCTGCTCCTAGGGCCAGGAGCTGTGTTGAATGTGATTTAGCCGTGCTCTGGCTGGCTCCAGCAGGGGAATCATCTCTGAGTATAAACTGTAAGTAAAGCTGAAATTGTTCCGTGCTCAGGCTGAGGAGGGGACCCTTCACCGGCTCAACTTCACTCTTCTGCTGAAACCCTTTTTCTAATCAAAATAGGAAACTCACTGGAAAAACAGAGGGTCAGAGAAAGACTTAAAAGCTCAGAGGTTGAAAGCTGACTGACGTGGGACCTCCTGTACTTCTGCTGATACCGGGGGGGTTATCTGACCTGTAGAGTTCTTCAGGAGTTTTTCCCCCATTCCTTTCCCTTCTGTCCCTCCCCTGGAGTGGGCCCTTTCTCTCTGCAGAGCGCTGGAGTCTCTGAGCTGGGGTGCAGTATTTTTAGGACAGTGTCTCTTAGCCCTCGTTACACTGGGCACAGCTCATTCTGTCACGAGGCAGAGCAGGGAGCCCTGGCAGAGCAGCTGCCAGCCCTGCACGGTGTCACCTCAGCGCTGTGAGGCTGGAGTGCCAGCTGAGCCGGGGTAAAGCTGCTGCGGGTGGAGCAGGGGATGCTGTGCTGCTGTGGGCCCCGACTGCTGCAAGGAGGAGCGAGTGTGGTTCTTAGTTTGGGAGCTTCAGTGATCAGCTGAGGGTCAAAACCTGGGGGCTGCCTCAAAAATGAACCTTGGAATGGGAGCCAGGTGCCTGCTGTCTGCCTCAGGCCGTGTCCTGGCAGGTGAACAGCCCAGGAGAGAGGGGCTCAGCTGTGCTCCTCCATCCTCAGCGCTCAAGCCACCAGGCTGTTGTACAGAAACTGCACTTAAATTCTTGATTGAGGACTTCCAACAAGAAATAGATACTTTTGTCGTGTTTTAAATGGGCAGTTTTGGGTTCCTGTGAAAGTGGTTTCCTCCTGGTTCTCCAGATGGCAAGGGGACTCCAGTCCAGTGCCTCCTGGGTGGGTGGGGAGCATCCAGCAGCCAGGCTGAGCTGCCACGGGAGCCGGAGCCCCTAAGACAAACAATCCATCGTGTGCTCCCGATGGCACAGGGAGCCTGGAGAAGGACAATTATGAGTGTGGCAGGAGAAGCCTCCTCCCCCTGCAGCCCAGGGTGAGGCAGGCAGGGCTTCATCACCGTGTCCTGTGCATTCCCACTGAACATTCCAGGCTCTTGTAGAATGGAGTGCTAATCCTGGAAGGACTCATGTTCCTGTCTGGCAGCTAGAAGGGGAGAAAGGGCAGAGGAATTAGGTCATTAAAGACCTATCTCAATGAATTAGGCAGTGACAAAAACCTCATCACCCAGGGGCTATTTTGAAAACAAATAGACTTGGTTTAGAACATTAGATAGCTCATTGGGAATTTTTAACAAGCAAGAATGCCAGTTATCATGAAATAATCTATATCCCACCCAAATTAGTCAAACTATTTTGTTGTGGTCCCTGAGGTACCTCTGTAAAATTGACAAATTGTTCTGCACTTGGATTTGAAGAACTGGTTTGTGAGGGGAAGCAAATATATTTGCCCGGTCTTGGGAGGCCACCTGCTCACTGAGATGCTTTGTGACTTTTTAAAATAATAGAATAACAGAATGGCTTTGATCGGGAGGGACCTTAAAGCCCATCTCGTTCCAACCCCCTGCCGTGGGCAGGGACACCTTCCACTATCCCAGGTTGCTCCAAGCCCCGTCCAACCTGGCCTTGGACACTTCCAGGAATGAGGCATCCATAAATAGCTTTCACTCACAAGAACAAAGCCATGATAAATTTGACATTTGCAGGTGTTCCTCATTACTCTTCTGTATTTCTGCAAAGTCTTGGTTTGGTTTTCCGCAGATTTGTGGACTCTCATCCAGTTCGTGCTGCAGGTGGTTCAAGGAGCACCAGCTGAGCCCCCTGCAGCTGGACACAGCTGCCAGCACGAGGTGGTGCCACGCTCCAGAGCAGGAATGTTGGTTCATTCAACCTGCGTTTGTGTTTGTTGCTGTAGGTAAGGAAGGGGAGATACTGCTCTACCTCGTGTCCAGGAGGAAGAGGAGAGGAACTGCCACACAGGACCTTTCCAGAGTAAGTTCAGATGCTCTCACCACTCCCTCTCTGGAAACAGAGGGAGCATCCCTCATGTCCTCCATACTTCAGACTGTCCTCAGTGATTTCTGTAGTTGATTTCTCATTTGTAAAATGTTTTAAAGCAATTTATTTGAGCTCTGTGGCTGTGACCACAAACTTGCCAAGTTTGATAGTCAGGATTCTGGGAATTAAGGCCTGAGAACACATTGTTTAGGGGTTTTGTTGTTGTGCTTTTTAAAATACTTTCAGGTCTCATCAATGATTTGCAAATATTTGCTGCTTTTGGGAATTCAGTTCCCTGAAATGGAACATAAAGGTCAAAGACAATAGTAACAGCCAAAATATTGTCACTTAAATTAAGATGGAGAAATGTGGAAATCTGGTTTTGGTTTTCTTAGGCATAAGATTTGGAGTAGATAATTCGAGCTTTAGTGGCCAGAAGAGGAACGTAGGACAGAAAGATGGCCCAGCCCTTCACACATGGTGCAGACTGAGAGCCAGGCCTCACTCTGTTACCTTTCCAATCAATTAGACAAAGCAAAATGTTGGGTTTGTGCCTGGTCTGGACTCTTTCCTGATAAGAAATCTGTTCAGACAAAAATATGATCCTCATACATAAGATCTTTTTGGGTTTTATAATTTTCTAGTCCACTACTTTAACATAATCTAATTTATAATCTGGGTTGTTTTGTCTTAAATAAATCAGTAATCTCATTTTTGTTAAAGACCGCGGAGTGGTATCAGCTCTGGACTTTCAAGAGCCTTCCTAATTTGCACAAGGCAATACTCATCCTACCTAGCCAGGAAGATATGTCTGCCTCAGTGAAACTCTTCCGAGAGCAGCAGTACCACGAGCTGAAAGCGCAGTGCATCCAGCAGGGCCGGCTCTTCGAGGATCCCGAGTTTCCAGCCTCGGATGAATCCCTTTACTATCAGTCAAAACCAAAGGACAATGTGGAATGGAAGCGCCCAAAGGTAATGGATGAATGTGTTCCACTCCTGCTGTCTCCTCCAGCAGAGACACTTCCACCAGGGGTGTCTGAGCAACCCTTTGTTCTGTCCTGAGTTGCTGTCCTCTCCCTCGGCTGTGTTTCAGTTTGGTTCTGGGGAAGCCTTAGCAGCAAGTTCTGCCTAGAGGGAGTGGAGAGTTTCCCTTTTTTGACTGATGCCATCTCTGACCCCTGCATGGCTGTGCTGAAGTTGCAGTGGATTTTGCCTTTGACTTGTGTAAAACCTCAGTTACCCACCAATGATTTTCTCTGCCAAATGAGCAGCTATTATCTGTAAGCAACCGAGAATGTTTGTTTCTATCTGCCACTTTTACTGACACCTTAACAGGAAAACAAATATGTCATTTGCTTTTAATTGTGACTAATGTACTATGCATTTTAAATCATTAATAGTACCTGTATTTGAGGTCTGTTAATTGGTTTTATGCTTCACATATATTTTTAAAGCAGTTCACAGCCATAGGCTAACAATTCAGAACACAAACCCATTCCCAATGTGGCTTTCCATCAGTGTCATCTGCTCTCATGCTCTGACAGTGTAATGGGGAGGACAGTGGCAGCCTCTGGGTGGATGCACACAGTATTTTTGCCCTTTGGCATGATGAATTTCTCCTTTGCTTCACCCGTGTCCACTTTTGGGATCAGAGTTAATATTCTGGAACCACAAACGTGGGTGTATTTCCTTAGAAAACGTGATGCCAGTGTGATGTACTTCACAGGCAGCTGGTGCTGCTCTCTGCCCTCTGTGCCGGGGGGACAGATGAGGCTGGCTAAGGCTGGGCTGTATTTACCAGGGTGGCAGGAGACTGCTTCTCTTTTTTGCTTCTTGTTTTTTCCTGGTGGTCTTCATTTCTCACAGCAGCTTCTCCACTGAAATTTTAGTGAGCAGTCCAAGGGTTGCTTTCCTGCTTCTCACTTCAGTTTTCCAAGTAAGACATGAGACTGAAGGATGGGGAGAATTAATTTGGGAAAAAAGAGAAGGCATTCCAAAGTCTGTGGGTTTATTTTTATTTCTGAGCACTTTCCTGTTTATTGGAGTCTTTCATCCCCTCCTAGAAGGGGGAATATTGTGCAAGCAGTCGCGGTGAGGTCAGGGAGAGTGTCTGTGCTTCCTAAGAGACGTGAGCAAGAGCTAAACTCTAGACAAGGATGCCATTCTGGGCCATTCTTGTGTGTGTGAGTTGGTTCACGGTGGTCATCAGTGGTTTGAAGTCTAGTTATAGGTCAGTGATTAGCAGTGCATTCAATTATTACCCACTTTAAACATTATGTTAATATAGGAAACCTCACATATTAGTTAATGTTCTATTCTCATAAATTTCATTATTGTTTTGTCATAAAACCACACGGGGATTCAGCTGACACACCTGAGATGCTGGCTGAGATGAGCCATCTCCCACCAGTGCCTGGCCTCTGCTGACCAAAAGTTCAGGGGGTGAATTCAGGTGTTGATGCCAACAACACAGACCCATAGAATCTTCCAGGCTGAGAAAGACTTTTAGGTTGGAAAAGACTTCTGAGATCCTGGAGTCCAACCATTACCCTAACACTGCTGAGTCCACTACTAAACCGTGTCCCTAAGGACCACATCTGCATGTCTTTTAAATTCCTGCAGGTATTTAAAACCACTTCCCTGGGCAGTCTGTCCAGTGCTTGACAACCCTTTTGGTAAAGAAATTTTTCCTTCTGTCTAATCTAAACCTTCCCTGGTATGTGAATCCTTTGCTGGTGTGCCAGAACATTGGGCTCTGCTGATACCTCCGTTCCTCTGAGACAAACCTGTAAAATAACAACTGAGCTGCGCAGGACCATTTCAAAGGTGCAGCATCTTCCAGAGCCCTTCAACACGCCAGAAGCCTCCTGGGGAGGTTTTCTGTGAGGAAAACCTGCTGGTTTGTTGGAAAAAGAGTAAGAAAGATCCCCCCCTCCGCCGTTAGTGGACATTACTTCTGCTCATTGGTATCAGCATCAGAGCCCATCTTGCTCTTTCCATGTGATTTCCCTGCAGTTTCCCCCCGTGCCAGGCTGGAGTGGGGCTGGGGGCGGCTGTGCCCTGCCAGGAGGCAGGAGAAGCCTCTTGCCCCCTGTATCTGGAGTGTCCTCGGGCCCCCGCCCTGGTTAACCCTTTTCTGAGGCAAACACTGCCTCTGTGTGGTGCTCCTGCTCTGCACGGGCTGGGAGGACCCGGGAATGACTGTCGTTCTGCTGAACGGGTATTTTGTCTGTCTTATTTTTAACTAAACCTCGGGTTTGTCTCAGTTTTTTCACTGACCTTGCAATCTCAAGGACATCTTTGTCAGTGTTCAACAAACAGCAGTGATCCCCCAACCAGGGCAGGCAGGCATCTGAGGAAAGAGTGGGTAAGCTTGCTTCAGAGATAAACAGTGTTCTTTAGTTATTCATAAAGGAAAATAGTCTGATCCTACAGAATGAGGCTCTTATCATGTGCTTTCCTGGTTTCCCTGCTTGACCCTGTGTTTTATAAGCTCTGGTTTTGCTTTCATCTGCATCTTCTCTTTATGAAAGGGCTGTGATTGCACCCTCATGTTCTGGAAAGACAGAGCTGGTTTGTGTCCAGTAAGGCAGCACAGAAAGACTCTGTGAGACAGAGCTGCTGCACTGCTTCCCAAGAAACCCCTCCTGTGTCCCGGGCCACCGGAGGGACACTGCTGTGTTTGATTCGATCCCCATTCACTCCCTGCTGCCAAGGGTCAGACACTTGACTGAAGGTGGAGCATTGCATCTGCACAGCCCAGTGCCTGCATCCCTAGAAACACTGAGTGCCATGGGCCCCATTCTCCGCTCTTCTTACCAATTTTCCAGCATTTTTAGGGGTGGTTATCACCGTGCAAGTGAAAAGTCCAGCAAATTGGGCACTACTGTGTTCTGGAATGATACAGAGGTGGGAATAACAGAGCAAGTGTCTCCCACTTCCCAAGCTGGGGAGTGTGGGATGAGCAGGTTGGTGTGAGGGACTGAGGTGCCAGAGAATTCAGGAGCTCTGACTTCTGCACCTTCACGTGTTCACTGGAGGCAGCACCAGCTTTTGTTTGCCTCTAACTGGTGGAAAATGATTTGTTGTCTCAGGAGCTGAAACATCTTTGTATTTACAAGTGGTGATTAGAACCCTGAAACCTCCCCTGCCTCTCCTCCTGTCTGAGAAGGTTTTGCCCTGGTTTGGAAGGCAGAGGAGGCTTGGGGCACGTCCCTGCCTGGGCACTTAGTCTGGGTGAGCTTCACAGGTTTTGCATTCATGTTCTTTATTCCACAGTGACAGGATTTGTGCTCACAGTGTCCTCCAGAATATTTAACAGTATCCCAGTCCTCATAAATTTTGTGGAATAAGTGTCATGAAAGACTTGCCTGTCAGGGGTAAGCACGCCTGGGTTAAACATCCCTCAGATGAGATGCTCTTCATCATTTAACTCCTCTGTGTGTTCTGTAGCTGTGTCACTGCAGTCTATCCCTGTTTTCCAGTTTCACTGTGGACAAGATCAGAGACATCTGCTTACATCTGGGACTCGTGTGGAGCCCAGTGGTGCCCGCAGGAGAGGGAGGTGTCCTGGCACTGCATCAGGGTCTGAGCAGGTGCACGACCATG
Organism: Ptilonorhynchus violaceus; assembly: GCA_013397565.1. Lineage (NCBI taxonomy): Eukaryota > Metazoa > Chordata > Aves > Passeriformes > Ptilonorhynchidae > Ptilonorhynchus > Ptilonorhynchus violaceus. The sequence continues at coordinate 448,131 of VZRJ01008799.1, forward strand.
CAAGAACACTTTGGGCATGGAGTGGAGTGACAGCTCATCACACCCTGGGATTTCTGCCAGGATGGGGCCTGGGGAGAATCCAGAGCTGGAGGAGAGTGGGCATTAAAGGGGAATACCACAGGCTGGCATGGCAGTGATGTGCACCCTGAGCAGCCCAGTGTAGCTGCAGTGCCTTCTGTGGGACAAAGTGATGTGGGTGTACCAGCCCCTGTGAGCAGTGACACTGACCTGGTTTGGCAGATCCCCTCTCTGTGCCCCCAGCTCCCTTTTGGAGTGTGGCTCTTGGTTTAATGATCACTTTTTCAGATCTGAATGTGCTTTTTTACTCCCTTCAGCCACTTTTTTCCAGTTAAAAATATGGGGCAACAGCAATGCTCTTGCTTAATCAGAATAGGGGTCCCCCCCAACTCTCCTCCTCACCCCTCAAGCTTTGCAGGATCTAATTACTGTTTTCTCGAAAAAATTACTTACTCTGAAAAGGCTACATGTCCTGAAACAGCTGAAGTTTTGGCTTCTGTTTCCCTGTCTATCCCAGAATTGTCCACCTTTCTCTGGTTTTTGTGGTTACTGACTCTTGTTCAAGTGTAGGTAAGCACAAGTGGCAAAGCTCTGTGTGCTGTGATATTTGTGTTTGCCCTGGAAATAATGGCACCTGTGGGATCTGAGAGCTGAGGAAATGTGTCTCAAAGTGTGGTGCTGAGCCTCTGCTGAGCTTTGAGGGAGCTCACACATCCTTTTATGTGCCTCAAACATTGCTGGGGATACAAAGGTGGTTTCAGGTTGTAGGTTCTGTGAGCCAGTGTCTTGCAGTTTGCTCTGCTTCTCTGGGACCTGTTTGTAGGAGAAAAGGGCTGTGAAAGACTCGGCCTTGCACTGAGATGAAATAAATTCTAACTGGCTTCTTTTCCTTATGTGTCTGTCACATCCTGCATCTCAGCACCGTGGATGCTGTCCTCCACAGACAGCCCAGCATCCTTCAGAGGGTGATTTTCAGACATGCATTCCATGACTGCTGTTTGTACAGGGCTACTGAAGGATTTTAGGACTTCTGGTGATCATTTTAACAGGCACTTTTGAATGCTGTGATTAGCTGTGATTACACGAGTGCAGTAGCAGGGAGGCTCTTTGCCATTGTTACAAATAGTTTTCCTTGCCTTTAAAAGCAGATTTAGCTTGTGATCTTCAGCTACAGCTCACTGTCTATGGAAAAATTTTAAGTCAGCTGTTTCTTTGTTAACTGTATGTATGTGTATATAAAGAGAATGATTGCAGTGCACCTTAATTTTTATAGAAGGGCTTAAGCCTTGCAGGCTCAAAAGTGGTATGAAAGGTCATAGGCAAAGTAGGCTCTGACCTCAGTTTAAACCCTTCATCTTAAAGAAATAGGAAAGCTATTAAGAGCTAAGCTCTGGGAAGCAGTCTGCCCTGGAAGATAATCAGAGAGACCGATGGGAGGGTTTCTGTACACATTAATCATGTCTTTTGGGTTAGAATTGTGGAGGCAGAGACCATGCAGTCCCCCAGATAGGATGCAGCTTTCTGTTAGAGTGGAGGGGATGGGTGAGGGGACAACAACGGGTAGATGGGAAACCACCAGAAGAAAATAATTCTTCAATGATGGTAAAAGATCTTTTCTTTCCTCGTTAACGATGAGCTGTGCACCCCAAACCTCCTGCAAATGGAGCCTGGCACTGCTGCACGTCGGAGTGGAGTTGTTCCAGCATCCTGGGCGCTCGATGCCATGGAGCTGAGCTGCAGCCATCGTCCCTCTGGGCACGTGTGGGCTGCAGGGGAGAGGAGCTGCTGGCCAGGGCTGGCTGCCACAGCACAGCACAGGCTGCTCCTGGGCAGGAAGGCGTTAAACCCAGCCTGGCTGCGGGAGCTCAGATGTTGGCACGGCTCCCGAAGATGCAAGTGGCAGCACAAAAGCATGCTCCTCATGCTCCTCATGCTCCTCACACCCGTTGCCCTGGCAACTGCACACTGGAACGGCAGGGCTGGCAGGGGGATGCTGCAGAGGACGATGCAGTTGCAATTAAATCGAATTGTCTTCACGTTGTTAGAATGAATGTTGAGCTGGGAGGGAAGAGGAGGGGTGAGGGGTGCACATGAGGGGTGTAACAATGAGCTGCCACCCATCTGAGATCCCAGTGTAGGCACGACTTCATCGTGCTCTGTGTTCCTTTAAGGGTAAAATTAGTGCTGGCACTTGGCTTCTGAACCTTGCGGTTTTTGTTGGAGCGACTAAAAATCTGCCTCAAGAGCTTTATTTGTTTAATGAGGTAGATTTAGTGAGTGAGTGATCCTCTGTACAGAAGCTGTTGCTGTTCTTGTGTCCTGGTGATCCACAGCCTGGAAATGTAGGGCTTACAAAGATCCCAGGGAACTGGGCTGCTAGGAGGAGGTGTCCGAAAGGGGAGGGCAAGGTCTTTCAAATCCAGGTCAAACAAGTCTTACCCTTCCTGTATGGCTGTAATTCTGGATCAGCTGGATTCAGAATCTGCTTTCTTGTTGTCTTATTTCATGAAATCAGCTGATTTGGATCATTTTCTCCAGCAGCTGGAAATGTCACGTTCTAGAGAAGTGGTGGCCACTTGGTTTTGCCCTGGAGTGATGGGACAGAAGTGGTCAGTTGTGATTTGGTGCATGAGATACATGGGAATTCGTTGAAATTCAAAGCTTTATAAAGCACTTAGCGGCCAGGATTTTGAAGGGGATATTGAGGTCTAAATGTAATCTAAATAACAGTGCTAATAACACAAATACATGTAGGATGTACTGATCCACAGAGATCAAAAACGTAACTGGAACCCATTGAAACTGGAGTTCTCATTCCACCAGCCAGGAATGTAAGTTCTCAAAGAGAGGGTCATGATAGTCATTATTACTGCTACCCTAATAGAACCATGTAATAATTTTGGAATTGATAATAGTCCTGGCTGTTCCAAGTAATTGGTCTTTTTCAGGAGCACACACATTTTGTAAAAATGGAGGGGAGAAATAGTGGCTTTTTTTGTGTGGGGGGGAAATACTGAGTTAAAAAAACTTTCTGGTTTTAATTTTAATGTTGCAACTTTTCCCCAAATATGCTAGTAAAGATGAAATATTTCTTGGAACTTTTTTTCTTGGAGGCAAGGAAGCATTTTCCAGCTAAAAAGGGCCTTCCCTTGTTGGTCTTTTAAGGTACTTGGAACAGCATGTTCTGATGGTGTCTGGCCAAACAATTCACTGAAAACATCGTGGGCTTGGTTTTCTTTCTTTCCTTCTCCCATTATTATTTTCTCCTACGGTTTTGAGGTTGGGTTGTTTAATTTTTTTTCACTGAACGTGTTCTGAAAAGAAAATGTGACACCCTCCAGCAGCCTGGCAGGTGAAGGTGGTGAGCTCCAGGCAGCTCTTTCCTGCAGTCCATTGCCCTTCCTTGGCTGAGAAATAGCAAAGGTGGGGTTTTTTGGGGAGTGTGTTTCACAACTGAGGTTTGTTTGGGGTTTTTTTTTGACAGCTGGCTGGAAAAGGAAGAAACAAACAGGAGCATTTTTGTTACATTAGCCATGTAAAACATGGTTGGCAGCACACAGCATCTGAAAGCAGCCCCCTGAGGAACCAGGGAGGCTCCAAAGGAGTCTCCTGTGTTTAGGGCTGACATTATTATTATTATTATTAGTAGTAGTAGTAGTAGTAGTAGTAGTAGTAGTAGTATTAATGTGTTCTTGTTAGCTAATCTTTTATGGAGCCAACACCTGTAGTGCAAAGTGTGTTGCCACAGAGCAGAGAGAAGTGCCACAATATAGTGAATTATATTTTTATCATACGAATATAATAAAAATATGTAATAATCACTTGAGGACACGTTATGCTGACCCCAGTAAGAGGGGATGGGAGGCCCTCGTGGGTTGAAGTGCCCAGGCTGTGCCCACTGTGCTAATTCATGTTCAACATGACACAGTGGCTGTGACACCTCTGCAAGCCCTGCCTCAGCTTCCAGCAGGTGTTCTACCATCACCAGATAAACTGGAAAATCTCTGTTGACTTTGTCTGCAGGTTGGGCCTTTTATTATTCTCAAGTAACCTTTGTCACCAAAGCCTCTAAGTAATAATTAACAGGCTTGTCTCTGGAAATTTGCTGTGCATTGGACCCTGAGAGGATCCTGTTAACAGCAAATATTTTGTATTGGATTGCATTTTGCTACAGAGAATTTTAAAGGTGAAGCAATCTAAACTTCACAGACAATTATAAATTTCACCAATACAAACCCCCAGCAGCAAATCTTGATTCTTTTGCAGTAGTATTTCTGTCTGTGGCAAGACCAACCCAATTTCTGACACCAATATGAGGTCTGTATGATGGGCTGTGGGGCATGTACCCCGAGCAGGCAGGCAGGGATGTGTTTTAATCGATATATGTACATGGGACAGGCCTTGGGAAGCAGAATGGGGCAGTGGGAAGAAGGATGAAGAAGTGCTTTGGACTTGCATTGTCACTCCAGGGCAATTTTGTGGCATTTGGAAGGCAAACAGAGACCCAGAATCCATGCTACAGAATTTGAGTGGTGTTGGCTTTATAAGGGCAATTGAATTTATTTTTTTCTGTGCTAAGAGTAGTGATGGGAAAATAGTAACATTCCAGAGGGACAGTGCAGCCACCTGCTTTTCTAGAAGATGGGTCCAAGGAACATGGAGGAACTGGACAGAGCAGTGACCAGACACAAAGGGCTGTCGCAGATGTGTTGTTGAGCACTTTCTTTCCCAGTTGTTTTGTTCCTGGAGCCAGGAAGTGGAGCAGAGCTGTGTGTGGTGCCCCGAGGACTCCTTACGAAGCCAAACAAACAAGGAGGGATCTCTTAATTCCCTGAATCCCTCCCGGCAGTTGCTGCTGGCAGAGGCGGGGATTCCAGGCTCAGGGGGTTACAGCTGTGTGACCCTTGTCCGTGTCCCATGTCCACAGGCCAGGATCTGCAGCTCACAGCCAGGCTGAGGTGGGTGCAGTGTGCTGTGGCTCTAAGGAAGAAGCCCCAAGAACGTGATGATATTTCATTCAGATGGGCTCCGTTTCTGTGTCTGAGAACGTCCACCAGAAATAAGATCAGGAATTTCATGTTGTTCTAGGGTTTTGTGTCTCTCCACACCTTTCTGCAGCAGACTGGTGACACCCAGCTCTGGCAGAGTGCTTAACCCTAAAGAGGCCTTGACTGTGCTTCTGGTTGTCAATTTAAAAAATGAAAATGTGGGAGAACATGGTGCTCCAGAACGTGGGAAGGGAGGGCCTCACTTTTTTTGAGATGGGTGTTTAATTTAAGAAGCTCTACTGAACTGAAACAGATACTGTTTTGTTCTCCTAAGGATGTTATTCTAGGAAGGATCCTTTTCTAAACAACAAGAACTTATGAACTTAGTTTAATTCACTCTTATTCCCACCAGTTATATAAGCTGGTGCACCTCAGTATTAATATCATGGGTTTTGGTGCCTGGCCCCTTTCAAACCTTGGGATTCTCACTCTGCTCCATTTATCACCTTGTCTGTCCCCCAACAGGCTGAGTATGGGAGGCATCATGAAAACATTGCTTGGCATGTTTCCATCTTGGTTTCTGACTGGATAAAACATCCCTCCCATAATATTTTGTCCTTCGTGTTTTCAGCCAGGGAAGCTGTGACATGTTTCTTCTTGGAATTACCAAAATGTTCCCGGAATCGAGCTGTTGCTCACCCTTATTCTATGAAGTCCATAATTTTATTTTTATGTTGCCTGGAAAGTCTCGTTAAGGTGGGGCTTGCCCGGAAGAAGAGATGAGCAAGGAACTCTGAAGCCATCAGATCTGACCTCTGCAGTGCAGTGTGGTGACTGAGTGGATCCCATATGACATCAATTTGGTGGCTCAATCCCGCTTCTGGTGTCACTTCAGAAAATTCTTTGGTTTTAGCTGTGCCCTTCTTTGTTGACTCTGTCATGGCAGGAAGAAAAACCCCCCAGTGGCACCTTGCCAGCATCCCTGCCCTCCCTGCTCCAGGAGCTTGCTGAGGAGCTGGGAGAGCAGTGGATATCCTGGCACAAAGCTGCACCTTCCCCCTGGTCTGGCAGGTACCAGGGCAGTGTGAGGCACGGGCTCCCCCTTTTTGTGGTGATATCCTTGGATACACTCACCCTTCCATGGGTGTTGTGTTTATTGCCATTCCATGGAGTGGCAGCCTTTTGAAAGTGGCAACTTTCTCCATGGTATTATTCACCCAAGTCTTCCAGGAATGTAATTCAGAGCAAACATTTGTAAATGACACGCATGCTTGCCAAGCAGACAGCTCTCCAGATGCCAGTATTTTGTTATCTTCTCTCTTGGCAATTTTTCCAGTTTACATTTCCCTCCCTCAGACTGGATGAAGTCTTTCTTATGTTGTTGGGGTTGTTTCCTCTAAAGAAAAAAATACTGAACGACCTCAGTGTCATTTCTAGAACATAAACAGTACAATGCCAAGGCTCTGAATGTTTCCCTAAAGTTTAAAATGTCAGGTTTTATTTAGTTGGTTCAGTTGTCATTAGATGAAAATTGGTTTCTCAAACAGCTCCTGTTTGTCCTGAGGCGATGTGGTGATGGTAAGAATGACATGGTAAAATTTATTTTGAGACTGTAAAACAAAAAGCCTGGGGATCATATCCCCAGCTAGGATAAGTCTTCTTACAGTAATTGTTAGTTCATTGATTTAGTCTTCCAAAAGAATTAAATGTCTGACTTCTCTGAAGGAAAAATTACAGCCTAAACATGCCAGTTGCAAAGGAAATTAAGGTATTGTTCTGTCAACACTCTTCACCAAGAGTGGAAAGCATCCACATCCAAAAAATGCTTTCTGTGTGAAGAGCTTTATGCTTTTCTCATATTATTTCCATATTTAAAAGGGTATTTGAGATGAGCAAAGTCTTGGAATTTGAGGTTTAGTAAGCCATTCTGTCTTAGATTTGCAGAGTAATTTGTTTGAATTTCATGCTGTGTCCCTGTGATCTAAATGTATGTTTCCTTCAAGATTAATTCTATTTAAGGATTAAATAAATATGTGTGCTTTCATGGCTAAAAAGAAGCTTTTAAAAATCCTTCACAGCTGAAAGAACCTTTCAGAGCTGCTGTCTTGCCCGTATGTGGCATTGTTTCCAACTTAATCATAAAGGCTAAAACATTTTGAATTTGCATCTTTTCCAGCTTTCGGGAAATAAAATGTCCTTCCTCAGGAAAAATACCCTTTTTGTTAAGGGCAAATGTTATCCTCCAGTTTTCATGCACTGAACTTTGGCCAGTGTTGCAGGGGGTGGAGGCCACCTTGACCTTCTCGTGCACCAGGAAATGGGATCTCTGTCAGGAGATGTCCAGGAGCCAGCTGGGCACTGCCCTGGGCAGCCTGCTCTGGGTGACCCTCCCTGGGCGTGGGGGTTGGACAAGTGGCTCCCAGAGCTCTGTTTAATAAGAAATGTCTGTGCTGTATAAAGCACACTAAGGTTTGATTTTCGCCTGGAGACAGCACTTTCTAGCCTGATACAGTGATTAATAATCAAAATAGGGGTTTTATTTTCCTAAGACTGTACTAAATCTTCAGTCTTGTGATGGTGAGCAAAAAATTAAATCTCATTTAGCAGTGATTCACCTGCGGGCTGAGCTTTGGTGTGCAATTTTAGAGTTTTCTTGCTGCTGCAAGTTTACCACATGTGGAAGCACTTGTGGGACAGATAAAAGACAAAAATTCAGGGCTTTGCTCTCCCTGGGCCACAGGGATACCCCTGCAGATAATCCATTTGCAAAGATTTTGTGCAGAGCTGCATTTGCTGTGCATGATCACTGTTTCCTCCTCCCTTCAGATAAGGGGCATTTGAGCCTTGGACATCTGATTTTCCTCCCTAAATGGAGCTGTGAGTGCAGTGCCTCATCCTCTGGCCTCTCTTCCCTCCTCCTTCACTCACTGACTGTGCTCTCCACAAATAAAACTCCTCAGAAGTGATGGTTGCCTAAAAGCTGCTTTTCACACTCGGGCACATGATCTCACTGGGGAGACAGCTGGTGTCTGGACTATAGGAGGCATAACTCAAATTTAATCCAAATATTTCAGCTGTAATCCAACCACGCCGTTTCTCATTCCTGGTCTTAATGAGCACTATTTTTTCCCCTAAGACCATGATGAATGTCTCATGAACAAAACCAAAGCAGTATCTGCCTGTGGACAGAGGTGGATCGAGGGGCCTTGTACCTCTGCTTGTATAAAACATCAGCCCTTGGCTTTGCCAAAGTGAGGATGATTTACAGCTGAGAATCTGCCCTGCAGCTCCACACTTGGATGGAGTGAAAGCTGTAGGCACTGAGGGGGATGGTGTTCTTGGAAGACACAGGGACACCAGGCTAAGATACTTCTGCAGACATTCCAAAATCTGCAAAAAATTAGAAATAAACATCCCCTCCGATGGACATAATGGCTGAACTGTAAATACTTATGCTGTAAGACAAGGGAAAAGCAACACTGGCAAACCTCAACATTATTAGAAACAGGCCCTCCTCCTGTCTTTTGGGAGTTAAGAAATGTTTCCTTAGGTTTTTCACTGACTTTACTGTAGCTGTTAGTCCCTGACTAAATAAAGATGATGTTCTCACAGCAATTCCTAATTATTCATAGAGAATCTCCATCTTTAAAGGAAATTTTGTGGTGCTTTGAACACGTAGCAAGAACTGGAGGTCTGGATCCCTTTTGTTTAGCTAAGGGATTTGTCTGAAATGAAGTGGTGAATTCAAATCAGTGTGTTTATATCACACTGGGAAAACCAAAAATAAGCTTCATAAATGCAGTGAAAGAGCTATGGAAAGAAACAGCATGATCTAAACAAGGAAAAAAGTTTCTTACTGTGTCTTTCCAAGCAAGAAGTCTCTAAAATGTCTGAACAATTTAAACACAGAGATGAAACTGACTGTACTTCAACTGGGATAAAATCATGACCCAGAAAGTACTCTGACTCCCCCCTGACAGGCTGACTCCTCCCAGGGAGCCGAAGGCTCCTGTCAATGGATCTGACTGAATCTGCTCCAGGCTTTGTTTTGGGTTGAAGCAGAGGAGAACCCTGGCTGATGATGGAGCCATGGAGTCCCTTGCATTTCCATCCAAGTGGGCAGAGGCACCTCTCAGAGTGCAGGAGGCAGCAGGAACGGGTGTCCCAAGCCTTGGTGTCAGCCAGCCGAGTCCTGTTGGCCACAGTGAGGGGATATCCTGTGCTCTGCAAGTCTGGCTGGTGTTGATGGCGAGCTCGGAGCAATTAGCAGCTGTCCAGCAGGCTCTTGGCTCCTTTTGGCCTTTCCCCCTGAGAGGAAGCTGAGTTCCAGCCATGCTGTCTCCAGCTCTGCCTCTCTGCTCTTCCCCCAGCAGGGCTTCACTGGTGACCGGGTTCAGCAGTGGGGTGAACGGGTGGGTGTCCAGTGAACCCACACGTGCCGTGGACACAGGCGGTGGAGGGGCAGCTGGACACCCTAGGAAAAGGCTCATCCTTTATCAGAGTGCCCACAAGAGGGGAAGGTAGCAGGAAGCAAGATCCCTAAAGAGATCTGTGAGATAAGGAAGTAGTGCTCATCCTGATCCCTCCTGGAACGTGTGGAGTCGATAACAGAGCGTGGGGAGGAACAGCAAAGGTGAGAACACAGGGAAAGGGGCAGAACTGGAGGGGAGGGTGCCTGGCTGAAGTGTGAATTAAAGTGAGTTCGTGGATACAGTGACAATACTGGGCATCATTTGGCAGCTGCCAATCACCCTTAAAAGTTTACCCTTTAGCACATAGTATGGGTCCTTAACTTGTAAAAACTGCCTGAAGTTTTGATGTAATTAGAAAGGGGCTTATCTAAACATATTTTATTCATTTTAGTGCTCTCATAGTGATCTGTGCTAGACAAAATAATCTACATGGAGGGGAAAGCATGTGCTTCATTGCCTTGCAGATACAACAACTGTGACTTTGCTTAATAAGCTTATTTTGGAAGTCACTGATGTGGGTTTTTCATCACTCAAAACTAAAGAAACTTATCTCATCTGCTGATAACTTTATTGCTAAATGAAGATCTTGCCAAGACAAGGTTTTAAAAGATGTTTTAGAAAATAGGAGCTGCTGTTTGTTTTCAAGATGTGTAGATAAAATCCTTCTGGTGGTTACTATGAATTTCTGATTCTGTGACCCACTGATTTGGTGGAGTCATAAAAGTGCTTTCAGTATTCAGCAGCAAAGTGAATGCTGCTGTGTCACTTTTGAGGCAACATTATTATAGCTTAGAATTTGACCTCTCTATGTTCCTAAAAGACAAATACTCAGTTTTACATGTTCTAAGGCTGATCTTTGCCAGAAAGGGTGCCCAAACTAGAATTTAAGAGTCTGATAGGTGTCATGTTGGGACAAAGACACTCCATAGACCCTGACTTTCATAGGCTCAGCAAAGTTGTGTTGTGCTGGCTAGAACAAAATTTCTATTATAGAAAAATTCAAAATCAAAATTTGATATAGCTCCACTCATAGTTTAAGAAGCTTGTGTCTTAACTCTTAGGGTTTTTTCTTATTTACAGTTCCTCTTGTATGTTATGAAGCAAACATCTAGTCCAGGATGGTGTGGTGGGGATCACAATTCCAAAGGTGTGTCTGGAAGGTGTCACTGGATACTCCTTGAACTGTTATCCCAGGCATTAAAATTTTTCTCCTTGAAGCAAATAAATGGGAGAACACCTCAAGGTGCTGTCTGAATAAGATGAGGAGCCTGGGAGAAGAGGATAAAGGAATTTTATCCTTAAGAGAGTGTCTGAGATAAACGCCACAATTAGTAGATACTGGAATCTAGGCTGAAAGCAAACCCTGCTGGAAAAGGGATGTGGAAAGGAGGAACTTGTTGCTAGAGGGGTTTATGCTCTTTAAGGTGGTGGTTTAGACTTATGCTTTTCAACCTGTAAAGTCTGTGCATTGCCACTGGGCGAGGGAGAAAGATCTCCATTCAAGAGAAACAAAACCTCTCCCAGATTCATCTGGATTTTCACTCCAGACAATGTTTCTTAGATGACTTGACTTTAGTTTTGCCACAAAATACCCAATGTAATTTTAAAAAAAAGGTGACTTTGCTGAAATTTGCCTGGCAGTCTGTTGTAAACAGCAAATTCCCTTCCTCATAAAAGGCAGTGATGGAGAATTCCATCTGCATCAGTCGCCAGCCCCCTGAGACACAGCACAGGGTCAGACTGGACAGGCCGAGGAAGGTCATGGCCACTGAGCCAAAACGAAGCTCATTATCAGGCAAAGGAAACATTTTCCTCCCCAGCCAGGGCTGGCCAGTCAGGAGAACTGACCTGGGAATAGTTTATTCCACGCTGGTCCAGCGCTGAATATTTCAGTGCCGTGAAAAATCGTGTGTGACTTTTTCCAACCCCCTTTTCTTCTTGTTTTTATTTCCCATCTTAGGAAACTCGTCCAAGAATTGGACAGACAAACATGTTTGGAGGAAGCAATAAAGGATGTAGCTGAGCAGTGGGTGGCCTTTGGGTCTGGTGAGCTGTGAGTGGACTCAGCCCGTGTCTGACCTCGGCCACGTCAGGGTGTGCCTGGAAGGGATGTCAGGGAGTCACAAAGGACTGGCTTTGCCCTTGGCCATCCTCTCTCACTGCATTTAATGCAGAGATCATTCCCCTGCTTTGGTATGTTGCTCTTTGCAGAAATAGGCTACTTTCAGATTTTCTTCCAAATGCTACTCCTATATCTGCCCGTGTTTCATGGAGCATCACCGTCTCAAAACCACAGTAAATTCTTGTCAAAGCATTTTGCAAAAAAACTTCAGATTAGTGACCAAAACCCAGCATCTTTGTCGGTGGAAAACAACTACTTTTTCCAAAAAGTTTAAATATATAGATTTTTAACCAACTAAAATAGTACTTTGATTAAATTTTTTCTCCCCAAATTATGTCACAGCTGTTGCAGCTTTGGAATAGCTGGAAATTAAATTTCATAGAGGTTGGAACTGCTCTGAACTATTACCTTTGTATGATCAGTAGAGAGACAAACCTCTCTCCAGTGTCACAGCACCATGGCAGGGGCCAGGTCATGTCTGTGCACTGCCCTTGGAAAGGACCTGTGCTCTGCTTCCAGGGGAGTTTGGACATCTTGCTGAGAGGATTTGATGTTGCCTGAAGTGAATCCTGTCCCAAGGATGGCATCTCTGACTGCTGCTTAGGAGGAAAAGTCACACCAATTGTGGTGCTGAGTTTAGAGAAGGGAATAGGTACAGGGGGAAGCAGGCACGAGACAAAGGCTGTTTTCTGGTAAATTCAGTGAGAAAAAAAAGTGTTATCCCCAAACAAGGCAGCTTTTCCCTAAAAGTGTCATGGATGTGCTGCAGTTCTGCAGCATCACAAACTCAGACAGTGCAGCAAGAGGTGGTTTGAGGGGGTTTGTGCTTGTGTGAGGGTTCTGGGAGAACAGCAAATCTTCCATTGCAGCCAGTTGAGTGATTTCTGGGCCGCAGTGGCAGGGGACAGGCAGGGCTCAGCAAACACTTGGTTATGAGGTTCAGGAAAAGGTCAGCCCTACAGCCCATCATTTGAGCCCTTCCCATCCCAACATTCTGGATGGGAGCAGCTGCAGCGCTCCAGGGGTCAGGTGAACCCTAAAGGCAGCCAAGATACACACCACATTGCCCAGTTTTGGGGGGTTTTCTTCCAAAACATTGATTCAGATCCTCCCAAATACACATGTCCCAGAGGCAGGCCAAGGCTGAAACCCATGGGCTGAGTGTTAGTCACCACTGGTCCCAAACTGAAAATGGGAAAAAAAGAACACTATAAAAATGTCTATGATGCATTTGGTTTTGTAACAGGATTTAATGGAGAGGGAGGAGGGGGAAGAAACATTTCTCAATCCCCAAATAGCTGAGTTTTCTTTTACACAAGGCTGGAGCACTGGCACGCTCTTCCCCTTGCTTATGTGCAGCTCAGTTTCTTTTTAAGCAGTTTTGGGCATTATCTTGCTCTCTGGAACTGGTGCTGCTGGGTGATGGGCATGAAGTTTACAGAGGAGTTACACATCCTGAGCTCAGGGTGCACAGACAGAAACCCCAGGGCTAAACCTGCCTGTTGTGGATTTACTCGGTGTAACCCCACTGACAAAAGTCCCTCCCTGCTCTCAGCGAGGGCTGTTCCAGCCGGGTCACATCTGACCCTGGGTTTCTTTGGGTGGAGGTTTCTCTGGGAACTGTCCCCTGAGGGTGTGATTCTAACAACACTTCTCTTTTTTCACAGATTTTTTTCAGGCGTAACGAGGTTGCCAAAGGTTTTTTGCATGCATTGGGGTGTCCAGCGCAGTTGGGCTCTGTTATTTTGCTTCTGGGGCTGACTGCAAATGCCTTGGCACACAGCCTGGGCTGGAGAGGTTTCTGTGGCCGTGCCAGCACAGCTGGGGTTTTTACAGGACAGACAATCCCACCTCCCGTTTCAGCTGCACAGCCACAGAGTGCTGCCTTTGCTGCCTTCCTTTAGATGAGGTGGGTTCACAGCCAGCTGCAGCCAAAGCTGAAGGTTTGCATCCACGAATTGCCTTTCCCCCTGCTTCCCTGCATTGACCCCACTCTCCACAGGAGTTAACTCAGGATGATGTGAGGATGGGAGAAGAGAAGAAAATGGAAACAATTCTCAGCTCTGATGGCATTCAAACTGCTTTAAAAAATTTTAAGGGAATGGTGTACTGGGCTTAAAGAGTCTGATAGTGCCTGTCTTGTAGGTCTTGTGTGCAAGCAAAGGTGGGTTATTTTTCGTGTTAGGGCTGGGTTCTTTAAAGGGTTCTGGAGAAAGTAAGCTCTAAATGCTACAGAATCCTTTGAAAATCTTAATTGCAAACAGATACTGCTCTTCTTTCTTTTTCCCTTTCCCTGGATCTCTGTGTTTCTGTCTGACACAGCTGACAGGCCCTAATGTGGTAAAAAATCATCTTTCCCTTTTCCCGGACATCAGAGATCTCTCAGTGTTTTACAGTTAATGTGTTTTACAGTGCAGCTTCAGTTAATGTCTATTAAGACACAGCTAATGAATCAAACCTCTGACTGTCTTTCTCCCTATTTATAACCATAACTGCATAATTTTTAGCTCATGGATAGTGGTAATACTTACACCAAGAGATGCATGTTCAGAGCTGAGGGGAATTTCCTCCTTTAGCTGAATTACTCTAAGGTTCAAAGCAGGCACAGCAACCTGGAGTTAATGCATGTAGTTAATCAGTTATCTGCTGTACTTTCTGTGGGGCATCTGGTCTTGAATAAAGCCCACCTTTTCCTTTTTTTTATTTTAGGGAATCATGAAACCATGTCATAGCTCCAGTGAAATGGGTGTCTGTTGTCTCCCATGGTTCACATTGTTTTGCAAAACTTCTGTACTGGGGATGCAGAGCTGGTGAAATAAATTCCTTGGAGTACTCCAAGCTGGGCTTGTGTTGCTGGAGTCCTACAGGAATCTCCCTTCGTTTGGTACTCACCAGTGCTTTCACTGGCTGAGGGTCCTGGAAGGCACATATGGGGATGCTGTGGGATCCAGGCTGGGACAGGATTACAAGCCAGTTGCCCAGGTTGCTCTGTTACAAAGAGATGAACCATTTAAAATCAGAAAAAAGGGATTTGTGAGCCACTTTATTTCTCAGCATCAGAGGCTGAGTAGCTCTGAGTGTCAGATATTTCCAGCCCACAAAGCAGCGAGGATGGGAGGTGACACAAAGGGACTTCTGTCATGCAAATGAAAGGCTGGCATGGCAGTGAGAGCATCAGGTTTTCAGGAGAGCCGCGAGGCCCTGAGACCTCTTAGCTCACTTTCAGACTCTGCACAGCCTAATTACAGTTCTGCAGATGGTGTTTATTTTACTGTGTGCATGTGTGAGGGGAGAACTGGGGAGAGCTCTGTGTCTTGGATGCTGGAATGCTCCCTGCAGGCATAAATACTGCAATAAACTCTTGTGGTGTTGTATCAGAAATAGTGTGGTTTTCAGGCATTAATGGTGTGTAATAAGATCCAGTAACTGCCTTGAAGCATTTTCTTGGAAATGGGAAGATATTTCTCTCTTTCACAGCACAGATGATGCAGGATGATCCTGAGGAAAGGGATTGGGGTTAAGCCGCTGTGTTTGCAAAGGAAGTGCTGCTGGTGGAACTCACAACCCAAGTGCTTAGGTAGCAAGAGGGAGAAGGGATCAGGTCTCCTGAAGTGCCTGGATCACGTCTCATGTCAGGATCTCTTCCTTGTAATTCCTCTGGCTTGGTCCTCAACTATCCTGAATTGTCACTGCTGGGAGCATTATTTAAAAAGTCTTTTTGTTTAATTTCCTTTCTTTTTCCACATGCTTGGGGCAACCAAATATACTTAAAGATCCTCACAAGGACTGCAGAATAATATATTGAAATAGCACATTTCTAACTGTGTTGGGGGAACTGTGGCTTAGACAGCTAGAAATATCCCTCAGAATTTGCTCTACTGCCTAAGTGGTGAAAATCAAAAAGCCCAGAAGGGAGGAAAGAGCTGAGCTGAGCTGTGGGTTGTGCCCCAGTGTTGTTGTGTGTCTGATGTGAGCCACGCAGTGCCAGTCACCACAGGAGCTGTTACAGTGACTGTCATTAGTGACCACAGGAACAGAACGGGTGGCATTTCCTTACGCTGTTCTGTAGCCCCAGGAGGCCAGGGCTCTGGGGTGGTTTAATCAGAAAGGGTTTATCAAGCAGGATCCTGAAGAATTTGGGGACTCTGGTGGAAAGAGGGAGGTGCTGCTTCTGAGCTCTGCTGTTCCATGTTTGCTCAGGGCCCCAGCAGTCGGCAAATGCTGATCTCATCCATAAATTTTGCAGCTGGCACACGCGGCTCTGCTTTTTCTCTGAGGACTCCGTGAGATGCGAGACACACTTCAATTAAAAAATGGCAGTTTAATGTGGTTATTTTTATCAAAACGAACCCAACAAGATATTTGTAATGCACAGCAGTGCCTGATTTCTTTCAAAACCAATTAAAGTTTTGGCTGCCGCTAGCGACAGAAAAGTTGGGACAGTTTTAACCCCGATGGCTCCGTTCATCCCTTGTTTATTATTCTAACAAAATAGCATTTTGAAAGGAAAAACAAACTGGAAATTATTAATGCCAGAGAAGCCTGGAAATGAGATCTGAAACTCGAGGCTACCCCCGGTGGGTGTGGGGGGTGTGGTACCTCCATGAAGGCCAAGCAGCCAACTGGTGTCAGCCCCTGCAGCCGGGTGGGTTCACATCCCCTGAAGTGCCAGTCTGAGGGTCCTGTTGCCATTCCCTCTCAGAGCACCCAGGGAGGCCGAAGGAATCTGGCCATGATGCTGATGAGCATCTTTTACATGGTCAGTTTTCATCTTAGGCACCAGTTTGTTATTCAGATTTTTATGAAGGTCTGTTAATAAGCTTTGAAATTTCTCTGAGTGGAGGCACATTTGAGAATTCCTGACAGAAGAACAATGGCATGGAATGTTCAGTTGCTTGTTTCTCAAAAAGCATTCAAAATTTCAGCAGCTATTTAATGAGAAAAGTCTCATGTCAAAAATACAATTTGCTTAAGGAAAAAGGCCACAGCTCCATGAATTCCATGCTGTGAGCTGACTTCAGGTGCCATGGGCTAAACCAGCCCAGGAAAACCATCCCTCAGCTCAGCACTGAGGTGGTTCTTTTCTCTGGAAAGAAGTTCATCTGGCACTGGTTTGTCAGAGTCACATCAGAGAGATGCCTGTGGTGTGTAGCCAGGCCTGGATTGCAGTCCTGTTATTTTGGGATCATCATCTTTAATTACCAAAGGGCAGTGAGAATCTATGAGGTGCTGCTGAGAGCAAACGGGACAGACTGCAGGGAATCTGGGGTCTCCTGCCATTCTGAGGTGAGAGAGAGTTACTTATTCTGCATTTCTAAAGCTTGGACATAGGATCATTTCCACAGTGTTGAAATTTAGGGTTATTAAACTGTAAAAGAGCAGAATTTCCTACCAATGTCTGCTCTGCCATCCTCCCAGCCAGTCAGGAAGGGCAGTGGCTGACAGGGGAGTGCCATGAGCAGTCACTGGGTTGAACCCAGCAGGTTCCCCATCACTCAGGGATGGTCCCATTATCTGTTTGCTGAGGTGGTTGTGGGGGGTTCCCTCTCCCTTCAGCAGAACACCTCTGCTGAGGGTTTCTTGGGAACAAACACATCACTGCTGCAAATACACCCCTGTGGCTCTCCCGTGGGCCATGGCACTGAGAGACTCCCTTTAGTGCAAGGAGAAAGCCAGGGAGGAGCAGGGAGACACCCCAGGAAGATCCAGCTGTGCTCTGGTGGGAATCTTGGAGCCAGGAAAGGAGGAACAAATAGTTCTAATAGGAGCCAGGTACACGAGGATTATGAGACCCAGAGGAGGAAAGGTGTGTTTCACACCCAGGTGTGCCCTTCCTCCTCTGGTGCTGTGTGGCTGGGCTCTCTGCAGTGACTCAGGCTGCTGGTGAAGGAGAGTTTCCAGTGTCAGCCAAGGGGATGGCAGTGCAGGAAGGAGGAGCTCGGAGCTCAGGTGTCAATCACAGCATCGCTTCCTGCTGCTGTGCTCGATGGGAAGGATGCTGTGATCCTCTCTGGAGTGGAGTCTCCAGTAACTTCTGGTTTGCTTTGCCAGGACCTCTGTGAAGACCCCCACCTGCTTGTGGATGGAATAAGCTCCCACGACCTCCACCAGGGCAAGCTGGGGAACTGCTGGTTCGTGGCTGCGTGCTCCTGCCTGGCCCTGAGGAAAAGCCTCTGGCAGCAGGTGGGTGATTGATGTGTGTGCTGCATGAAATAAAGCTCATAAACCAAGCTAACCTTGGTTGTTTCCCTGCTTATCAGCCAATGTTTTTCTCTCCAGGACTAACAAGCAGTGAATTTCAGTGGATTCAAATCTTCCCTTCCTTTAACAGTTTATTTTTCATGTTATGAGACCTCCTCACTCCACACTGAGCACCAAAGGACAGACAAAACAAAGCCAGAGAGCACAGTGGGTTCTTTTTATCTATCTCTGCAGATCAGGATGAACTTTACTTTCCTAGGACATTCTTTGAAGTGGGGCTGTATCTCACTTTGTACCAAATTCACCCTCTTTTTCCACTGCTTCATCTCTGTAGGGTCGGCTGCTCACGGAGCTGAATGCCAGCACAGGGCACATTCCAGGGCAGTTTGCCCTGGGAATAAACCTTACCACGGTGGTGAACTTCCCCTCCTGTGCTTTCCCAGGTGATTCCAGACTGCAAGGAACAGGAGTGGGACCCCAAGAACCCCGGGAAATATGCTGGGATTTTCCGTTTCCGCTTCTGGCGCTTTGGAGAGTGGACAGAGGTGGTTGTGGATGATCTGCTGCCAACAAAGAACGGGGAGCTGATCTACTGCCACTCCAACGTGAGAAATGAATTCTGGAGCGCACTGCTGGAGAAGGCTTATGCCAAGTATGAGCTGGTTCTGTGTCCTTGCAGTCTTCAGTGTTGTCCCTTCTGTCCATCTGTTTGTTTTGCCTTTCAATTCTATCAGACTTTCCATAGGTTTTAGATTTGCTGCTGGTAGAGAACCTAAAAAATACTGAAAACTCCTTCTTTAATCTGTACGGAGGGGGTAAATCATAGAGGACTGCAATGCAGTCTCCTTCAGCAGCCCAAATCCTTAAGGAGTCTAGAAACCAGGAAAGATTTACCTGCCATCTGCTGGAGTTTTTTGTTCTGTCCTTCCCTTGGTGAGACACAAATATCTTACCTACATTTAAGCCAAAGCAGAGCCCCTTGGAAACTGAGAATGTCCTGTGTTGCCTCCAGGCTGGCTGGATCCTACGAAGCCCTGGATGGAGGCTGTGCTGCAGAAGCCCTGGTGGATTTCACTGGAGCAGTGGCAGAATCCATTAGTTTGGAAGAAGGCAAATATGGTGAGGTTATTTCTGAGCAGATGAAGCTGTTTGAAGACTTGATGAAAGTGCATGAAAGAGGCGGGTTCATCAGCTGCTCCATTTCGGTGAGTACAGGGCTGGATTTTAAGGGTTCCTTTCAATGAAAATACTCTGGGAGAAATACCATTATTGGGATATCAAGCATGTCCTTCATTTACATGTTTGGAAAAGCTTCATGTGGAGAAACGTAGCAAGCTGGCAGTGCTGCCAGCCCAGTCCAGCTCCAGGAGCCACCAAATGCAATCACGACCGCTTGTGCTGCCATTTGACTGTGGGTCTGAAATGCTGAAATTCCTTCTGAATGGTCACAATTGTGAATTGACCCGAGGTAAATCCGCCTAGAACACCCTAATTTACAGAGCAGATGGCAGCATTCAGTTGCTTTATTTCTTAGAGAAATCTGCTTGGAGAAAACAAGTCTGCTGGCACTGGGCTGCTGAGGCTTCTTGACTTGGGTTGTGCCAGGCAGTCAGTGCCACACTGGGGCTGAGCTGACAGGCTGAGCTCACCTGGCTGTTCAGGTAGTGCTGTTGGATGATAACATAATCTCCCCACTGGAATTAACCTGCCAAACTGGCCTGTGAGGCAGCTGACTCAGGTGCCCACGTTAGGAGGCCATGGCCCTGCAGGTCCCATGGTCATAGAGAGGGGATGGTTTAGAGGAAGCTTTACCTCTCTCCAGCCCTGTGCTAGAAGGTGGGTGAGCTCCCAAAAGATGCTTCATGATCCACAAACCACAGACAAGGGCCCTGCACAGCCTCTGGCCATAGGAGGGAAACCAGTGACAACTGGGCTTAACTCCCCTTCTATATAGATATTTTTTAAAAAGCAATTAATTAGGCAGTTGTAATGCTTTCATTTATTCCTGGCATTATGTTTCTGCCTGTCCAATTAAACACAAATGCTTCTAAACGTTGATTACAGAGAGGCCATTCCTAAGTTTGTCGCTTTTTGATGTATTGTACGCACACTGAAGCTTGCTAGGTGTAGAATATTTAATACTCAAGAGGCCTCATTGCTGCCTTACAAACATGTCATCGTTTTCCTTGGATTACAGAATAGCCCTAAGCGACTCCACTTGGAAATTTGAACAGACAGTAGATGTTTAAATATCTTATTTGAATAAATAAATAAATAAGTATCTTCAGAATGAGGTGGGAAAGGCAGCCCAGCAGTAAGAAAAGCCTGGGGGCCAATAAAGGCAGCAGGAGAAGTTACAGACTCCCGTGCTGTCAAGGACTCCTCGTTTGCTCTTAGTTGTGAAAAATGCAAGGGGAAGTGTTAACTGGAGGAAGCCCAGCCCCATGGGGATGTCAGCCAGCCTGGGTGCAGCACTCGAGCTGATTTTCGGGAGCTGTTGTCGGCGGGAGGCGAGGAGGGCTTGGTGAGACTCTCACAGTTGCCAGACCATCTGTCAGTTCCAATTTGAGAGAAATTTCTCTTTCTCTCTTTTTTTTTTTTTTTTGTGATTTCTTACCTTTGGGGACTGAACACTGTTGTATCAGTGCAACATTTGCCTCAGGAGAAGGACCTTGTCTGTTTACAACAGTTAAATTTTGAAATGGGTAAAAATATCTGAGGAAGTACTTACGTGCATTTCATAACTGATAAGTACTTATTTATATTGAAATATTTATATGTATACTAATATATTAATGTATAATGATAAATACTAAATTTATATTTAAATATTTGCATTTATAACACCAAGAGTCCATACCTCTCCTGCTCTCCACCACAGCCAAGGCTTGATTGAGCATTAATTAGGGTTATTACAAGTTTACACACAAGGATCTGCACTTCCTTCCTTGCTGTGTCCAAGGCCCTATGGGTGATAGCCCAACAGAGATGAGAGGGACTCTGGATGTGGCTCAGGATATGACAAGGATGGCCTTGCTGGTTTCAGTGAGGGTTTGGAGAATCTGGATGCAGGACCATTTGGATCGGTCCTGGCTCAGCAGAAGGGTTACAGCACTGGCACAGCTTTGCTTTCTGCACTGTCCTGCCTGGCGTGTGTTGCTCAGAAGCACCATTGTACTGCCTCTGTAAAGGGCCAGTCCTTCCAAACCACTCCAGCATCTTTGGGTGATACTGCTTCTCTGGGGTTAGATCCAATTTGGATGCATTAAATGAAATTGTGGTCTTTTTCAGAGCTTGACAACTTCTATGTGTTATTAGATCAGCATCTGATCAGGCCTAGGTCATCCAACAGGACAGTTTAGGGTTAATTGAGGGGCAGTTTAGGGACAGCTTGATCACTGCTGGAAATTTGGATTCTTATGTGAAGTTTATACTGAGCAAACTGAGTTCCTAAAACACCCCACAGATCTGCCCTTTGCCACATGAGAGAGCCCTGCCAGGAGTGAGTGAGGTACAGGACAGGCCTCACAAATGGCTTGGAAGATTTTTGCCTGTGCCTCTATTTTTGCCTACTGCTTGTAGATCTTCCTGGGTATTGAATTTATTCCAACACAGGAACAACCCTGGGACTCACCAGTGGAATTCTTAGGCCCTTGTGAGTGTCCAGTTGAGGACACCCCCAGACAGTCCCAGTACAGTCATCAATATCCAGAAGAGCCATTTTGTGAAGATGACAAGATTTTGGAAGGGCTGATACAGGTTGTCCATCAGTCTTGTCTTTAACTCTGGGGCCAGGAGGAGACAGACTGGCTGTGGCAGGCAGGATTCCCCTGGAATTGCCTGGCATTATCCTGCCCAACACCAGACTAGAGAGCCACCACTTCTGAGCCCCAGTGCTGTTATTTTCTCGCACAGTCAAATGAGTTGGGAAGGGAATGGAAAAGAAGCCTTCCTTGTCCTTCCCCTTGCACTTGTAGCTGTGAGGTTCCTCAGTGGTGTGAGTTCTTTTGTTTTAATTGCCATTCCTCGTGCCCCAGGAGTCCTCTGGGCGTCCCAGCGAAGCAGAGACAGAGAAGGGGCTCATCGTGGGCCATGCCTACTCCGTGACCGCCATCCGCAAGCTGCGCCTGGGAGAGCGGCTCCTGTTCTCCTTCAAGGCAGAGAAGCTGTTCATGATCAGGCTGAGGAATCCCTGGGGGAGAAAAGAGTGGCACGGTGCTTGGAGCGACGGGTGAGTGCTGCAAAGGCAGTGCCAGAGGGGTGGGACTGTGCTGGGGCGTTCGTAGTTAGACCCTGCCGGGGCACACCCGTACCCAGAGATGGCTGAGCCTCTCTGCCGTCTCTGCCCGTTTTCCTCTGAGAAAATGAGCACATCCTGGAGGGGTTCGTGGCTCCCCGGACCTTATTTACTGTGTACATCGTGGTGCTGGCACACCTCGTGGGCAGAACAACAGCCCATGGTGAGGGAGATGAGTCAAGGACATGAGGCTCGTTCCCAGCTTCACCACTGAGTTTGTCTGGGACTCAGTTACCCATCTGTAATTTCCAGCTGCTGGGGATGGTAAAAGTCTTTTTCTCTCAGATAATTTAAGTGACTGGTGAAAAATGCTGTAAAATTGCCACATTGGTAATTTCTTTCTAATTTCTTTCTAATGAATTTTCATGTGGGCCATGGGCTTAGCAGGCACCTCCAGAGCAAGAGAAATGATTGCTGGAGGGGATGTATTTCATCATGTGTGATTTATACATGAAAAAATGCGACAGTTCACACTGGGCTCACCAGCCAGTATTTAGTATTTAACAATGCAGTCTTCCCAACAACAGCATATTCATTTCTTATAATCCATACTTTGGCTAGCAAAAATCTACTACTTTTAGAGAGATTGGTCGAGGTGAAAGGCAAAGAATGCACAAAGGAGCTACAGTGTCTTGTTTAACTGAAGCCCTCGGGGTTCTGCACTGGCCTGTGTCGGGCACAGCTGCCACTCCTGCCAGCACTGAGCACTCTGAGGGTGGCCCGTGGCTTCTGGTCTAACAGAATTAAATTGACAATTTCCAAATGGGTTAGGAAAATGTCTGTTTGGGGGAGCAGCCTCCCTTCCCTCCTGCCAGCCACCCTCAGCCTCAGCCTCCAAGTGCTTTCGGAGGGGGAGTGAGGAATTGTGGCTCTGTTTGTGTGGTGTAGCCCACCAGGGAAGGGGCTGGCGCTGGTTGCTGTCGGGGTTCAGCGTGAGGCTGCTGGGATTTAGGGTTTGTGCTCCCCTGCAGCAGGTGCCTGCAGGGGCTGCATCTCCTGTGCACTGCAGGTCCTCTGGAAACTGGACACTGTGCTCGGGCTCCAGCAGTTTCTTCTCAAAGGCGCTCTGGGGAGATCTCAGACCTCAGGCCTGTTTGATTAAGGTGATTAAAAGACAAAGAGAATGCTCTGGTCTAAGTGAAGCGTTCAATAATCTCCCGAGGAGCAAAACCAGGTTTCATTTGAAGGGCCTTGAGGGAGTGGAGTCAATCTGCTGTGACCGTGGCAACCCGCTGTTTAACTGTCTAAGAGTCCTAATGGAGGGTGTGGCAAAGGAAATCAATAAGGTTCTGCTCTAGCAGTGCCAATTTCCTATTCACATCTTTCTTTTTTAGTAGCTTTCACATCAATTAATGTTTTAAAACTCTTCCTGAAAGCCTCACATTTTCTTCATGAATGTCATCTGCCCTTTCAGTATTCCAATATTCCTTTTAAAACAAGGGACCATGAGAGATTTTTACTTATGATTTTTTCCAGGTGAGAGTTTTTAATTTAAGTTATTAATCATCTTTGTTGGTCTCTTTTCCCTTTTTATTTTTTTTTCTTTCCTTTTAGTTCTGAGGAGTGGAAGAACGTCAGCGATTCTGAGCGCAAGAGCTTGGGGCTCACTGTTGGGAATGATGGAGAGTTCTGGTGAGTGGGAGTGAAGGGAAGGGTTTGGAGACAGTGGCTACACTGAGTAACTGTCATTAATCTGCCATTCAACAGCTTCACAAACAGCTTCCCCAGATGGATAAAGTTATCCCAAGGTCTGCTTCTTTCAAACTCCCAAGGGATGACACAGGAGAGTAATAAAAATGGATTTAAAACTACTAGAACAAAATTAGTAGCTCTCAAAATCTATTCTCTATATTTAGGTCAATCTCTCAGACACCAGAACATGTGTGCTGGTTTCCATGACAGTGCCAGATACTGAACCCACTGACAGCCCTGTTTACTGACTGCTGTGCCTGTCTGTGGGATCTCTGGGTCAGCCATGGCTGGGGTATCTATAAATCATAGAAGTGCAGCCAATGAATTTTGATATTTGTTGGTGTTTTCCAGGATGGGAATGAGAAGTGTTCGTTCTCTACAGAATCTCTAGAACTCCACCAATTTTGATTTTGATTAAAGCTTAGATCCTCAGTCCAGCAGGTTCTTCAGCAGATCATCAATATTGCACCAAGTGAGCTGGCAGGGCTCAGTATGAAAAATCTTCTGTTGGCTGTGTCAGGATTGGCAGCTGCAGGGTTTGGTTCTGGGCCATTAATAAGCCAGGCCATGATGGTAATTCAGAGATCCCAAGCTGTTGGAGCAGTGAGTAGTTTTTAGCTGCTCTGCAGCCCAGCCTGTTGTTTTACCCGGCAGAGGTTGGAGCACTGAGATGGGGCTCAATAAAAGCTGTGTGCAGAGTACAGAGGTTTGAGCTGTGCTCTGGGACAGATGTGACAATAAGGACTGTAATTATGAGGAGTGGATCGTGCTCTGGTTGCAGTGATCTCTCTTGCCTTTACAAAATATAAGTTATCAAATCCAGCCTGGTAGATACAACCTGTCTTTTAGGCTGGGGAGACGCAATGAAACAGATCCAGGTCTGACCAAACACACTGAGTGATATTTCTCTAAATTAAACTCTAAGACTGTGTGATTGTGGCTTCACAAGTATTTCCACATGGAGAGCTTTCCAGTGAATCAGTTTGTCCTCTGGGCAGCTGAGCAATGCCTCCACTTCAAATTCCTGGAAGATTTTGTGTGTTATTTTGGCTCTTTGCGTGAGTGTCACCGTTTATTTTGAAATAAACCATTACTGCCCTGGTGTCCCGTGGCACAGGATGACGTTTGAGGACTGGTGTAAGAATTTCACGGATGTGGACATCTGCCGGACCGTGAACACCTCCTTCTTCAGCCTCCACAAGACCTGGGAGAAGGAAATGATGTTTGGGGCCTGGGCAAAGCATTCAGAGCCCCTGCTGAACCGTTCTGGGGGCTGCTTTGATAACAGAGAGACCTTCCTTCAGAACCCCCAGGTAGGAATGCCTGTGTTTTGTGAGGTATTTGGTAACAGGGGGACCTTCCTTCAGAACCCCCAGGTAGGAATGCCTGTGTTTTGTGAGGTATTTGGTAACAGGGGGACCTTCCTTCAGAACCCCCAGGTAGGAATGCCTGTGTTTTGTGAGGTATTTGGTAACAGGGGGACCTTCCTTCAGAACCCCCAGGTGGGAATGCCTGCGTTTTGTGAGGTATTTGGTAACAGAGAGACTTTCCTTCAGAACCCCTAGGTTTTGTGAGGCATTGAGGTGTATCCACTTTAGCTGGGGATCCTGAAGTACCCACCCTGTTTAGGAGTTGGCAGTGGCACCTTGACAAAAATCTCATTGCCCTGGGAGTGTGCTGTGTACTGAACATTTCAGTGATTTCTGTGAAGTTTCTCAGAAGACTTTTGATATTTATTTAGAACTGATCATGTTTGGGGCTGATGAGTCACACACACACCAGGATTACTGACATCCTGCCTGGACTTCTTTCAGTTTCCCAGTCCTAGAAAGGCAACAAGTCTGATTTCTAATGACAGAACTCAACACCCGTAAACAGCCTGAGGATTTGATCCACTGTATTTAGTTAGTATCCCTTTGCATTAATCTAAGACTCTGGAAGTACCTGGCCTCTTCCCCAAGCTCACCCTCTCACCAGCATTACAGAATTGTCCTTGTCTCATCCTACCTGGTAATTTCAAGCTATTGTTTATCTGTTCATCCATTCCTGCTCCCTTTCCCACCTTCCTGCCCTTCTCCATGGGGTGTGTTTTCATCCCAGCATGAGGAAATTCAGGCATTACTTCCATTACTGTCGGTGGGATCTGGGCACTTACTGTGTTGGTTACTGCTTTGAAAATCGACATTTCTGTCCAGATTAACTCAAGATGGTTTTGTATCTCCTTCTCTGGCCTTGCAAGAGAGGTTTCTGCCTGCACCCTCTGTGTTCATGGCAGGATCCTGGAGCAGTGCAGCCTCTGCTGCTCAGATCAGATCTCAGACTCCCAGCTCATCCTGCAGTTCTTCACTGCTCTGTCTCCTGTCAGTGCCTCATTTCCAGAGGGTGATTTAATTCAGATATTCCTCTGTATGATTCTGGATGTGTTCCAAGTGCTTGTCTGGTCTCATTTGTAAGTGTTTAGCTGTCAGAGAACAAAATATACATGTTACAGTTGAGTGCAATGCCTGATGCAGTGGAAGGCCTTTGTATTCCAGTGTTATCTCTGGGCTAGTTGATTAAAAGGCTCTTGATAGCAGTGCTGGAACACATTTATGTTATCTTAGGGCCATTATAAATTACTATGGCACACCCCACCACAATCTGGAGAGCATCTCTGTCTGTCCCCCCTGAGTGCAACGCCTGGCACTGAGGCCTCCTGTGAGGTTTATCTGTATAGAGAGGGACTGGGACACTTCCAGTCCCTTTGGATAAGGGAATTTAAGCCAAGTATATGTGTATTCCACAGTCACCTGCTGACTTGTAGGTCATTACCCTTTCAGACAGCTGAAATGGCATCAGAAGAAGGTCCCAGTTCCCAGAGAGCTCTCGTGGTTCCCCTTGTTCCCTCCTGTTCCCCTCCCACACCTCCATTGCCTTGGGACACTCTGGGCTGCCTGAGGAGGTAACACTGCCCGTGGTTCAACAGGGACAGGAATTAAAATGTGCCTGACTGGGCATTGCTGCGTGTTTATATCTCAGTTTTGAGATCCTCTCTGCAGAGGCCCTTTCCAGCCCCTGGGACTCTCACAGGGTCCTGTGCTTTCTCTGCTGCAGCAGCTGATGCAGAAATAAGAGCTGGGATGGGGCCTTGTTCAGCAGAGCTCTGACACAGAGGGGTGTGGATGGTTCTGATCCAAGGCACTCTCAATGTCTACCTCAGAGCAAAGCTCAATAAAGATTTGCTTTTTAGCAGCAGTTGAAGGAGAAGGAGAAAGGAGGGGGGAGTTGAACCAGTGATGATTTTCCTCTCCATGCTGCCAGGGAATTCCAGCTTAAATCAGAACATGTGCTGCTCGTGGTACCCAGCTGTGCACTGCTGCAGGTTTATGTTTGTATTTATTTTCTTCACATTTAAATGTCTTTGAGGATGGAAGAGTACAGCATCTGCCTAAACTCGGTGTAAATAATCCTCTTCCTGACAACTCAGATTTGCCCTTGGCATGCACAAAGCAAAATTTAAAGGAGCCTCTAACAGTGAACAAATTAATTTAATTCGTTGTCATACAAAGAAACACCTCTCTGACCTCTTTTGGTACATACTTACTTATGAACTGGTCCAGTAATGATACTTAATAATGTAACTGTTCAAGTCTGATTTACTGAGATGGGAACTGCTGCCTAAACTTGACATAAATGCCTTTGATTGGTCTTAAACCCAAGTTGATTGAAGTTTACTGTAAACAGTTTGGAGAAAAGATTTGTGTGTTAAAGATGCAGGAGTCCTTCTTAGCCCTTTCTACTGGGTATTCAGGAAAATTGAGAAGCCCAAAATTACCATTCCTGTCATTCTCACATTAAATGGGAATTGTAGATGCAGAACGAAGTGCATGTACAAAGCGCCTTTTTAACTAAGATTTGAAAGGTTCCTTCATTTGCAGGTCCTATATAAAACTGTTTGAAATTTACAGGCACTGTTTAGTTAAAAGAAGCATCAAAAATTTTCTAAGACCCCATCTGGAGTCTGTTAGTTTATTGTTTTAATCTCATTCCTGATTTATAGCTAAATAAAACTTAATCTTCTGTCTTTTGCTTTCAAGTGAGGTTTTCTCAGTTATTTTGTAGCTTCATCCCAGCCTGTCCTTTATGTGAATTCACAGAACCATGGAATCCTAGAATGGCCTGTGTTGAAAGGCATCATAAAACTTACCTCATTCCACCCCCCTGCCATGGTCAGGGATACCTCCCACTATCCCAGGTTGCTCCAAGCCCTGTCCAACCTGGCCTTGGACACCTCCAGGGATGGGGCAGCCACAGCTTCTCTGGGCAGCCTGTGCCAGGGCCTCCCCACCCTCACAGGGAACAGTTTTTCCCTAATATCCAATCTAACCCCACCTTCCTTCATCTTAAGGCCACTCCCCCGTGTCCTATCACTGGGATTACCGTTTTCATCGATACCTTTTATTTACCTGATACTTTTGGGTTTAAGATCCTTATTCTTAGCATTCATTTTCCAGCTGCGGGGAATGTCTCTCCTTCCTTCCCCAAACGTATTTCCATTTTCCTCCTTTGTATGCACACATTTCCTTGGTGCTGGCTTTATCCTCGGTCTCCTGAGGCATTTCTGGAAGCTCATCCTCTCTCTCCTCTCCGCTCCCAGTACCTCTTTGATGTTCAGAAGGCCGAGGACGAGGTGTTGGTGTCGTTACAGCAGGAGGATCGCCGCCAGTACAAGAAAGAAGGGAAAGGAGACAACATCACGATTGGCTTTGAAATACTCAAGGTGGGCATCCACCTGCACTCCTGGTGCAGAGCTTGTTCAGTTTGCTCGATCCTGCTGCACCCTGACAGTGAGGTCTTTGGCAGATGGAGCCAGGATTGCCCTGGGATCTGGCTCTGTGCTCAACACGAGCTCTGCATGGGGACTGCACTCGCTCACAGAGCTGGCACTGCACAGCCTGTGGGAACTAAACTGAATTTAGTTCAATTCAAACTCTATTTGAATAATTTTCATTTATTTGAAATAAATAATTTTCCCCCCTTGCAAAAGAATTTTAAATGCTCTTCCTACCCCAGGCTGTCGAGAGAAAGGCAAAATATTAATGCTCGAAACATGGAGAGTTTTTTCTCCTCACTGGAGGCTTCTGCTTCCATTTCATCAGCAAATACAGCCTGGTGAATGAGGTTGAAAAGTCTGCAGTTTTTCTGTTGCCACTTAGGAAAAAAAGGAGTGTTTTCAAAAGCTGGAGTAGTGAGCAGGAAATGAATATATGGGGAGAGGAACCACAGGGATCCCAAAAGGTAATTTAATTGCACTCTCAGGGCAAATTGAGTAAAATGAAAACACCAGAACTCAGAGAAGGAGGGAAGCAAAGAAACAGCTGGTTTTTTGCTTTTTCACTGAGGACTGGGGTAATGCTATCATCTGTTGCTACTGGGACTACATCGAGTCTATGGCCTACCCTAAAAAGCAGTCAACCTTTGACAGGCAGTTAGAGCTGCTGACATCTGCATCACCCCTGTTCCTTTGCCAATCACCTGTTAACCACATGGATTGAAAAGTGTCATTGCAGAAAGCAGAATAATTCACCTTGTCTTGTTGATGCCTGTTATTTGGAAAGGCTTGGAAAAGAAAATCACACCTTCATAAAAGTTTGAGTGCTCTGTTTTTATTTCGGGTCGAGGATTGTTCTGTTTTAGACATACTCTAACACGCCAGGCTCATTAGCATGACTGAAGGCCTTGGGAAGAGAACTGCCAGAAAAGGATGAAGTTCTGCCTTTGCCCCAAGAGCCGCTTGAGGAACAGGTTCAGATTTTACCTGTGCTGGCGCGCAGGGAGAATCCTGCCCGTTGCCTGGCACTGACCCCTCTCCTGTGCAGGTGGAGGATAACAGAAGGTTCAGGCTGCACAAGCTCACGGTGCAGGAGAGAGTGGCCACGTCTCCCTACTCCAACACCCGCAGCGTGTTCCTGAGGAGGAGCCTCCCGTGTGGCCGCTACGTCCTGGTCCCCACCACCTACATCCCGGGCGTCCCCACGAGGTTCATCCTGAGGCTCTACACAGATGTGCCCTCAAAACTCAGGTGGGTGGCACCCACAGCTGCAGGAGATCTTCCCTACCCCACGCTGGCTGCGCCTCCATGAAGGGGCTGCCTGGTGGTCCTCAAATATCCCTGACTCGCTGGTTCAGGTGGCTCCAGAACTGGGCCCTGGAGACATCAGAGGCACCTCTGAGAATCTCCAGATTTGTGCATCATCAGGAAATTTTTAGTTAGGAACCTGTTGGACAGTTCATTTTGGGTCTTTTGACATTGTAGTTTGGGTTTTGCAGTGGCCTTCAGTTCTAGGTCAGGACACCGAGCGCTGGAGTTGGTGGTTACGGCTGATATTTGTTGTTCCTGTGACCACCTCCTCTGAACCCAGTGGTTGCTGGGAGGGTGAAACCAGTGCTTTGTGAAATCGGGCCCACTGAATTTATTTCTTGCTTTGATATTATTTTCCACTATTTAAAGTTTTTTTTTTCACCACTTCAGCTGCCATGCAAAAGACAACCCAAATTTGGTTTACTTTGCTCTGCTCTATTTTTATTTCATACATCTGTCATTTCTGCACCACGGAATTCAAAAAAGGCAGATGAGGAAAAACTACAAATCTCATGTTCTACAAATGCTAAATTTCCACAAGCATTGATTGTTTGCTTGAAATTCTTTGCTCCAGTTGCTTTTCCCATGATTTTTCAGGGAGCTGAAGGCAGATAGGCCTAAAATGACGTGTTGGAGTCTTCTCTCTGGGTACCCACGCAGAGTCACCCAAATCAAAATCCACTCTGCAGAGGGTTTGCAGACACAAGACAGATCAGGAGGTAAGTGGAAAGTGAGTCTGGAAGAGTGGAAGGGCTTTTTCAGTCCTCTAAAGATGGTTTGGGTTGATACATAAACAGTCAGAAATTATCAGAACAAGCTGGATTTATGGGATTTTTTTTTTTCATCATGTTGTAAAATCCTCTCCAGTTGACAGATCAGATGAATATGGGGATGTAACACAGCAAGAGTCGTGTGTCATCTCTGCTGCTCCAGATGGGCAGGAGTAGCCAGACCCTCCTGAGGAGCTGATTGTGGGGATTAGTAAGGATCTTCTGTCAGGGTTATGTGTTTGCTAAATGGAAAATATCCAGGAGGCAGCTGAATGGCACAGACTCAGGCAGTGTCTGAAGGACACTAAAATGGCTTTCTAGCACCTGATGTTGAGTTAATTAGGAAACTTGCCCAGTTGCCATTTGCTTTTTAATTTTCTACTCCTACTCTGTCTGTTGGTCTTCGAAAAAAGGCAGGGAGTGAAAAAAGGCAGCACGGAGCGGTTGATAGAGAGAAAGCAAAGGAGCAGAGACACCACAGTGAAATTGGATGAGGAAACTACAGAGGTCCTTGAACATCTGCTGGGTTTGCTGCAGGTGCCTCTTCAGTTTCAGGAGCTCAGCTGCATTAATCTCTTGTGGCAGAGGGGCTCAGACCTGCACCTGAGCACAGCTCATCTTCAGTCTCAGAGAGAGCTGGGACATTCCTACAGTTTTATTCCAGCCCCCTTTTCGTAGTTATTCTGGCACCCACTGAGGAGTAACTGGATCTGCTCTTCACTGGGAAAGCCACTTCCTGTCACGTTGGCTGCCTCTCTGGGACGAGACGTGGGAAATGGATTCAGTTCATCTTTCCTGGTACTTTTCTTGAAAAACAGGATTCCCAAAGAGCCCAGTCAAGCACGTGCTGTGGCTCCCTGTCCTCTGCAGGGCAGGGTGGATGGGTGGCACTGAAGGGGCTGTGTGTGACAAGAGCAGCAGAGCAGTGCATTGGAAAGGGGCAGCATGTTCTTGTTCTTGCCCTGTGGTGGACATTTCCAGTTTTAGGAATGGGGTTTTTTGCTTTTAAAATTCCTTAAACATTTTTCTCTAACATCCCCTGCAGTAAAGCAATAAAAGCCAATTCTCCAGTCTTAGCATTTCACAGTCTTTAGCACAATGACAGCATTGACAAGATCATTAAAACCAATTGCCTGGAGATGCCAAAGAGCAGGCTTCAGCTCAGAGCATTGTGAGATTTGGTACATCGTGGCACAGACCCTCAGGAATACACAAACATGGGACTGTCAGCCAGATAGATATTCTGTTTAACAGATATTCTAAATACAGCATAGCCCAAATACCTTTAGGACCCACTGCTACCACACATGGTCAGGTTGGGCTGAAGCATCTTCCACTTTGGTTTCAGCAGCCTTTGTTGGGCTGATGATTACCCTGACAGAAATGAAAAGGTGTGGAAAAAGCTGTCCATTGGAAATGGACTCACAGATTTTCTGTTTAAACCTAAGCAAAAATTCTGCTTGATTATTCTGTCTGCTGAAAAAATGCAGAATTGGGTCAGGTGATACTATTTGGGAATTGGTATTGAAGTCATCAGGTGGCTGAAGGTGTAGTTGTCAGTTTTTTCTGAAGTGTTTCCACTTCCCCGTGGGAAACAATGCGACAATTTTAAATTCACAACCTAGATGAGTCTTATTGTCTGACATGGAATAAAACTGTACAAAAAAAGTTGAAATACTTGCCTTTTGTATCAACATAAAGCTGTCAGTAAAAGCCTTTGTCTCTTGTGAGCCTGGAGTTCCAAATCTCATCCATTCAGGGGACTCTGAGGGAGAGCTGAGCTCCTTCCCTTCAGTGACTTCCTCATTATCTTGAATTCTGCTGCAAAATCCCTGCTTGAATCTCTTTTTATCAGCCTTTTCTGTTCTTATGTGTCTGCAGCTCACAAAGTACATTCATGGATTGCCTTGAAGAATGTCACATCCTAGAGCAGCTTCAGGGGAATGAAGTAGGGAGAGTGTAAATAACAGCCCCACACAGCCAAGGGCACACTGCTGGCGTTTGTGCTGCTCAACAGAACCAAGCTGTGCAAAGATCAGGGTAATGCCCAGAACTGGCACCTTCCCTTCTCAGGGCACCTTGCTGGGAAATGTGGCAGAGCTCCTGATTGATACCAGAGTTTGGTAACAGAAAAAGCTGGGTATGGTACGTGTTACCCACATTTGAGGAGGGTTTTTTGTTTCAATTTTTTTTTTTTTTTTTTTAGATTAAGAGATTGGATCTAGAAATTCCTTGAAATACACTGCTTGCAAATTTGCCCTAGAAAGTAATGTCTCTAGGGACAGGAAATAGTCCATATTCTAGACATTGCTTCCTAGCAATGCCACAAAGGAATGGAACTCCTTGTCATCCCTGATCTCCTCTCTGGCTTCTCTGGATCCACATCTGGACCCTGTCCAGTGCCTCTCAAGGAGAAACAGTTGCCAGGCATTTTGGAGAAAGTCACAAATACCAAAACACAGACCTTACCTGCTGCTCCTGGAGCATTTCCTGATGGGAACCAAATTAAAAATCAACAGCAGCCTCCTGTCTGAGCAGCACTTGAGAGGAGGGAAGAGGCCACAAGCAATTGCCATTGGCAATGACAAGTAGAGGATTTTTTTTCAGGTTAGGCCCAGTCAATATGTTTATTCAAGTAGAAGACAGGCAGATGCAGGGGTTGTGTTTGCCTGCTGCTGAGAGGACTCACACAAAGGTCACTCCATTTCTGGTGTGAACCTGTTTCTCCACGAGCTGCTGTGTGTGATCAGCCCCCCTGCATCTCCCCAGGGCTTCCTGCCTCCTGCACCTTCCTCTCTGCAGCCTCTCAGCTCTCACGCTGCCCCTCGGCTCCTGCTCCGTCTGTGTCAGCCGCGTCCCACCTCGTCCAGCCACCTGCCTGCTCGGGCACTGACGCCCCTCAGCACAGAGGAGGACAAAGCCCCATGAGAAGGGAGGAGAGATAAAGGAGAGCTTCATTCTGGAGCCTCTGAGAACTGAGACTGGCATTACACGTCTGTGGCAAAGTGCCCTGCAAACATCAGGATGTCTCTGTACCCTGACACTGGGGCTGTGCAGGTGCGGAAAGTGAGAGCAGCCTGAACAGAGACACCTTTTCTGTATCACTGGGGTTGGGGGATTTGGGACTGGAGTGCACTGTTCTTCAATCACTGTCGTCTGAGGGTTGGGCTTAGGACAGATTTCTGAGTAACTACATGAACAAAACTGGAAGAGAATGAGAATTGCATAGCTCAGAGCTGCTTGTCATCAGAGCCCCGTTCCTGGCCAGAGGAAGTTTATTTAATTTTTATTTTAAGTGTTTATTGGAAAGCTCCTCCTTAGTGCTGTCTTTGATCCGTTGCCCTGTCTGGACAAAATAATGGATGGTTTGCTGTTGTCAGGAATAGTGGATGAATCCAACGGCCCAGACTCATGCAGGCTGCTCCTCATGGAAGCACCTCTCTGCAAGTGAGTGTGTTGTGAAGTGGATCCAGCTGTCTGTGAGCCAAGCACAGTGGCAGGTCTGCAGGATGATGAGGAAGCTCTCTGTGCTTGGAGATTTTCTGTCTGTCATTCCCAAGCCTGTTTTAAAAATTGCTCTCACTACGGTCTGTCACACCTTCTTCCTGAGTTTCTCTTTGAGAACAAATCACCTTTTGCACCTTTTAAGTCTTTCTACTGAAATTCCATGTTGAATTTGGAGGTTTAATTGTTCTAGCCTGAGTGCTGGGATCCATGGGGTGTGACAGAGCTGTTAGCAGAGAATCTGGTACCTGTGGTGGAAGCTGCCTTGGGACCTGCAAGAGGCAAAACAACCTGTGATTCCCAGGGCAGTGCTTGTCCTCAGCATTGTCTGCTCTGTTTGTCCCATGCCCTTTTCCAGTGGCTGGGTCAGAGCTCTCTGTGTACTGGTAGGAGCAGCGGAGAGGAGTGGGAATGCATCTGGGAACATTTCCTCAAGAATGGTTTCCAGAAAGCCTTTTGCTTTGGTTCAGTCCTGAAGGATGTGGGTGTCAGATCCTCAGTGCAGTTCTCAAAACCCCAAAAAGTCATCCTTAGACTACTGATCACAGATTTTTTTAAGCCTTAGGAATGTCATTACTGTTTAGGTGTTTCTGGCTTTTACAGATCCCAACTTTTTCCTTTGCACTGTTCTTTTGTACAACTTCCCAGAGCAGCAGCATGGCCAGGACTGAGGTGAGAGCTGTTACACACAGGGAGGGGCTCAGGGCAGAGCTGGAGCCATTCGTGTGCCCCAGAGCTGAGCCCAGCCCTCCTTCCACTGCCAGAGCCGTTTCGTGAGTAGCAGCTCCCGTTTCGTTCCCGGCTTATGGCCAGTGCCAGGACATTGCTTTTCCCTTTTAGCAGACCTTTCTGTTTTTCCTTTGTCCTGTAAATAAACCAGGCCCAGACCTGGGCCAGCCATAGCAGGGAACATCTCTTGTCTGATCCTGCGTGTGCTCTCGTATGTCTTCCTTTTGTTCTGGAACTGGAGCCAGTTGTCCTAAAACAAGTGACCTCCATCCAACTGCCCTCCTGGGGTCGTGCCCTGCAGGAACCTGTAGTGTCCCTCTTCTACCTCCCTCTGTTTTTCAAGCTCTTGCTGAGAATTTGAATGTTTCCTTCAAATATTGTCTTTCCCTCAGCAAGTCCCCTCATTCACTGCTCCCTCATCCGTCCAGCAGATGCGCCTGTCACCTCTTTAGCTCTGTGTCCTTTCCCCACCCCTGCTTACGCCCTTTATCCCTTAATTACTGTTAATGATCGGATGTTGCTCTGCTCGTTGCCCTCGGACAAAGTTGTTAACACCATCGGGGTGACAGGCAAGACCCCGTTTTATTCAGATCCATTTTCCAAATTGCTTTGCAAAGAGGGCAGCTTTTCCACGCCTGATTACACGGAGCGGTGCCACCCCGTGCCCCAGAGCTGAACGCACACGTTCGGTGACACAGAAAGCAATTGCCCATCAGAAAAGCCAATATCCTGCTTCCTGCCGTGGAACTGCGAGGGTTGTCAGGGAAACGGGCCTGTGGCAGCTCTGGCCAGGTGTAAGCACCGAGCAACATGTGGCAAAACCTGCGTGTGTCTGGTTCATGGAAGGGGCTGCACCTGCTGGGATGCAGCTGTTACGAGGTTGGTTTGTGTGAGAAGGTGGTACCTGTTCTTGTAAATGAGGGATGTGTTTGAGGGAAATCATCCTGGGTGTGGATTGTTAAAAACTAAAGCTGCCTTAAAATGATGCTGCTTAATGGCTGTGGTGGTATTTTCGAGTAGATGGTGAAGAAATGTGTGTTAGGAACTATGATGACCCTGATGTACACATACTCAGGGGGTTTATTTAAAATCTGTATCTAAGGAGTAGCAAGGTGTGGAAAAACAGATATGGTGTAGTTAGCAACAGGAATGGACAGAGATGGTTGTGTTGAAATACGAAACATAGTATTGCCTTTGTTTAATTAAAAGGTAATTAAAAACTGGAATGGCCCATTCTATTTGAGGACAAAGACAGGTGCTTCCAAATCAGTTCTTGCTCCTTGTTGGAAAGGAAAGAAAATACCAACATTAATAAGAGATAAAAATGTTCAGTGTAAAAACAACAAAGAACTTCTAGAATGCTGAGTAATCGCAGGGGGTCGTGTATGAGGGTTAGATGGGATATTAGCGAGAAATCCTCCCCTGTGAGGGTGTGAGGCCCTGGCAGAGGTTGCCCAGAGAAGATGTGGCTGCCCCATCCCTGGAAGTGTCCAAGGCCGGGTTGGATGGGGCTTGGAGTAACCTGGGACAGTGGAAGGTGTCTCTGCCCATGGCAGGGGAGTGGTATGAGATGAGATTTAAGTTCCCTCCGAACCCAAACCATTTTAGGACTCTGTTTTCAGCGGCCAGGGAGCAGTGGCTGTGCCGTGCCCTGGTGCCCTGTCCTGCGCTCAGCGGCAGCCCTGCTGCCGGGCACGGGAGGGGATTGGCTCTGCTGGGTTTCTGGGCAGGTCTCAGCTGCCACTGTGTCCCCAGAGCCGTGCTGCCGGTTGTGTTTCAGGAGCAGATCCCTACGTGCTTATCAAGTGTGAGAACCACAGCCAGCGCTCCCCGGTGCAGCACGACACGACCAGCCCCGTGTTCAACACGCAGGTGATCTTCTACAGGAGGGACGTCGACAGCCCTGTCACCGTCCAGGTGAGGCGGCCGTGCTGGGGCAGGGAGGGGGCACAGCAGCAGCCCTGGGCTTCACCGGGCCAACCCTTCCTTCGTGTGACTGACGGCCGGGCGAGGAGTGCGAGAACCTCTGCTGCCCTTGCTGGGCTCCGCCTGCAGCTCTGCTGCTGCTTCTCCCCTCCAGGTCTCCTCCATAAACACCAGCTCCTGGCACCTAGGGCTCAGAAGGCATACTCATTCCAAGGCATATTTCATTCCAAGGCTTTGAAGAATTTACAGAACTACCTTTTGCCCCATGTAGTACCTGGTAGAGAGACAAAGAAAAGCCGAGTGTTGTCCAGTCAGTGTTTGAAAACCAAAGCTAAGGCTAGTATCAAGAAGTTTTTTACCATGAATTCTAGTCCTGTGGGAACTAGACCACACTGTTTACCTCAGCGTGAGCTGGAGAAACAGAGCTTGGCATTGAGGTGATGCAGTCCAGGAAAACAGGGAGATTGAAACAGTATTTCACGTTGATACACACAGTTGTTTAGTATTAGACAAATACTAAAGACTGTGTCTTCATCAGTGCAGGGAGATCTTACAATGGATCTGGGAATCAAAAGTGCCAGAAGTGAAATAGCTTTATAGGACTGTGCTGCAAGAGATACATCCCTCACTGCCTGATGCAGAACTGGTGCATGTGCTCCTCTGAACCAACAGGTTTATCCTCCCAATGTTATAAATAGGAGGAGGATGACAGCAGTGTGATCCCCCAAGCCACAGACTGCAGTTATGGATTAGAGGGAAGTGATACAAAAGCTGATGGCACATGCTCTGTGTTCTTGGCATGCACAGGGTTGCCTAATCCTTAATAAGGATTTGATTTACACGTGGGACCTCACCCACCTCTCCAGAGCTGCAGCTCAAACGCTTCGGCTTCTCCAGGGTAACTGGAAGTCAGTGATGACCTTCAGTGCCAAAAGCAGGAGTGGGGTGTGAGCCCAGCAGTAAAGCCCACCATTAACACCATTTCAGCCCCAATCCCATCCCCAGGAGTGACAAATGACATGTCCAAGGGCTCCAAACCTGCTGTCCTCAGTCTAGGCACGTGGGCCAGGCTCTAACACTGCCAGAGGAACTGAGGAGGTGCAGAGTGAGCACAGGCAGGCAGAGCAGCGCAGAGGGGCTATTGTAGGCAGGTTTTACTGCTGATGAGCTAAAAAAGGTCATTTTTATTCCTCTTCTAGGCAGGCTGTGACCTAGAAAGCAAAAAGCTGCGTTTCCCTGCTTATTTGCATAGCCTATGTAAATGAGCATGCAAATCCAGACTCTCCCTGGTGCTCTCTGGACAATTGGCTCAATGTAG
>VZRJ01008799.1:491269-506683 GCA_013397565.1 Ptilonorhynchus violaceus
CACACACACACACAGGTGTGACCGTGGCCAGGTACGGCCGGACACGACCCACGCGGACAAACACCGTCTGGGGTTTACAGAGGGCACCACACCGTGTCCTGTACACCATGGTTTGTCTCTCCACACACTGTGAACAGTTACAGAAGGGCCTCTGAGTGTGCATAAAAATGTATTTTATATATATATATATATATATGCACAGTATATATACACACACTATATACACACACGCTATATACACACACACGCTATATATACACACATATATATATTTTTATATATATACAAAAATATATGTATAAAAGCATTATATAAGGGACTACAGTGCATGAGAGTTACGGGGGGGTGTGGATAGGTGACCATATAAAGTACATGAATGTCCATAGCTATGTAGCACACTATCTATACATACAATAATAATATATATAAAAATATAATAATATGCATATATCGTATTATAGCATATGTTATCCATAGTATATATTGTATCTATACATATAATAATTATCCAGTATCTTGTGTGTCTATATACCTTTGCACACCCCCCATATAATGCTCCCACATTTAGTAATCTCTCTCTGTTTTACACATCTCTTTAGTAATCTCTGTATGTTAGGTACATCTTTTATGCCAACTACCTGTATCCAACAGGATGTTTTGGCTGCCCCACTCTACACCCATATTTTGCTGGAAATGCAGTTGCACTTTCTTCCTCATCCAGAAGCACCATGGCTGGGCAAACCCAGCCAGTGAGCTGCATTCCAAAGGCAGCATCGTCTGGAGCTGGTGAATGAAGGAGACCTTTCCCCATTTCCAAACCATACCAACCCCCCCATAAATGGGACTTTCCACCTTTAAGAAACAACCAACAATTCAGAAGTGAATGTACAGCTTCACCATAGGGTGAGAAGGAAGCAAATCCTCCAAAGGAGTTTAAATTTTATTCCTGATTGTGCTGGGAGCTGGCAAAGCTGCCATGCAGTGCTACCGCTTGGTCGCTTCCCGGATTTTCCTGGCTGCAAGGATGGTTCCAGGCAGGGCAGAGAGACTCATGGCTGTTCGTAAAAATGGATGCTGCCCAAAGGAAAAAAAAAGAAAGGAACCATCACTTTCCAAACCCAGTTTCTCACAGGATGAAGCAGGATTCCTTTAGTTACCAGAAATACACATAAATAGGACTGAGGGGACCATCTACACCTCAATCTTCATATGCAGGACCTTGCTCTCAGAGGCAAACACGGCCCAGTAATCCCATGAATCAATTTATCAAGGTGTCTTCAGCTTGCTGGGATTTTTGCCCTGCCAGCACTCGTCTCAGGGCTTTTCTCATTTCAGGAAACTCAAAAGACTCTCTTAGGTTCCTCTTTTCTAAAGGTATGGGCTACTTTAGTTCTCAGAAAAGACGAGCATAAGTTGTTTCTCAGGAAACTCCAGTACCACTAGGAAATGTTGATGCCAGTAGGATTTAGGACTGTGTTGTTCTGAAGAACGCTGAGGCCCAGGTTTTCAGCACCAACACAAGAGCAGGGACACAAGTGGTGGAGCACTGATGGACTCAGCTCTGGCTTGCAGGGAGAGCAGTGTCTGCACTCCATCCCCCTCCCTCCTGTGCTGGGGGACACCTTCACAGCAGGGACAGCCGAGGGACACCTCCTGCAGCTCCCTGTGTGCCACAAAACCCAACAGGGACAGCCGAGGGACACCTCCTGAAGCTCCCTGTGTGCCACAAAACCTGACACCAAAGCTGCAGCAGTTCTTGTGTGCTTGACTGTGCCAGGCAACAAATGCAGCTGGGACAAGTCCCGCTTTGGGTGTCAAAAACCTCCAAAAGTGGGGCTCAGTGGCAGAAGCCTCTAAGAGTGGGGCAGAAGAGACAAGCCAGGGCCCCTGTGAGCACCCCACAGCCCCTTCCTTCTCCCAGCCAAGTCTCTGACTGCTTGGCTGGGACTGGCTCAGTGGGTTCCTCTTCCTCCAACACCATTTCAGGCCTCTGTTATCTGGCACTGTTCTACTGCAGTTCATCTGCCACCAGGTAAAACTCAATGTACTACCACAGTAAAACACAGGGCCATGGAAATGATCAGAGGGAGGAACACCTTTCCTCTGAGGAAATGCCAAGAGAACTGGGATTGTTCAGCCTGGAGAAGAAAAGGTCCTGGGGAGATCTTATTGCAGCCTTTCAAAACTTCAAGGGGACCCATTTTTCAGTAGGGCCTGTTGCAAAGGGACGAAGGGAAATGGTTTTAAAGCAATAGAGGAGAGATTCAGGTTAGATCTAGGGAAGAAATTGTTTATGATGAGGGTGGTGAAACACTGGCACATGTTGCCCAGGTGGGTGCCCCATCCCTGGAAACATTCAAAGTCAGGTTGGATGGAGCTCTGTGCAACCTGATCTAGTTGAACATAACCCCGCTCATGGCAGGGGGGTTGGACTGGATGGCATTTAAAGGTCCCTTCCAAGCCAAATTATTCTGTGATTCTACTCAGTTTTCATTTGAAAAGCAGCGAGACTGAGGATTGATAGCAGAGGAGGGCCCCTGGTGCCTCTGAGCTGAGCTGCTGAGAACTCCCCTGCAGCCCCTGGCCCTTTACCTCCAGGAGCTCCCGGGCTGTCCAGCGGATTCTGGGGTTGGTGTCCAGGCAGGAGTGCAGGAAGGCGTGGAACAGGATCGACATCTCCTTGGCCATCTTCAGAGGGGGGTACTTGTTCCGGGCTATCAGGCTCTGAGCCTGGGGACAAAGGAAACACGGGGAAGCCACTGAGCACCCCTGAGGGGAACAGCTCCACTGCAGGCCCCCCCTGGCTTTCTCATAGTCCCTGAGGCTTCCCCAGGGGCTGTAACCAACATCTGAGGGTAAGGAAGCAGGGAATTTTCAGCCTCCAGAGCAGTGATGACAATGACTCTGAGAGTAACTCGGTCAGAGCATGGTGCTGATAGCATCAATCCCCAGCTGGGCCATTCACTTTAGAGTTGGACTTGATGATCCTCGTGGGTCCCTTCTAACTCAGAATATTCTGTGATCTGGAAATAATTCCCTTCATCTGTTTTTGCTGCCTTGTACAAGGCAAATGCAATCCAAAAGAAGTCTTTCAAGAAAAGGCAGGAACCTTTTTCAAAAAGAGTGGGAGACTGAAATCTTCAGAACTGTTGTCTTCCTCAGGAATTAACTGTGCAGCATTTAACTTAGTTTCAGCTATTAGTCATGAGGTTTTATCCTGGTATGCATTCCTCCACTATTACTTGTTCATTTGGTGTAAGAACTGGTCACTTCATTTTGAGGAATTAGGATCTAAAACTGAAAATTTCAAAATATGTTTACTACAAGTAGCTTTGCAAAACATACTTTCAGAAATTTATTTAATACAGAATTACGGCATTACTAGAACCAGTGACCCTCCCTGAAAGGCTCAGGTAAGCAACTGGCACTGGTCAGAGTTTGAAAAGACTTTTGGGCCTGCAGATACACTTGAAATGCTTTTCATAATAACTTCCCAATTGCTGCTGTCGTTCAGAGCTACAGCTCAGAGAGAGACGAAACAGAGCAGGAGGCATTCAGGCGGTGCTGGAGGCCAAAATGGCACATTTCTGCACTGGCACATGTCACTTCTCCTCTGATGAGATGTTCTCCAGGGACATTTCTAGAAGTGGGCCTTGGTGGAACAAGTTCCAGCTGATGTGAGCGGGATTTTGTCTCCCGGGAGATGAACCATGGCACAGACTGGAAAGTCAGTGGTATCTGACAGTGCTTACCTGGACAGGGCTTTCCTGGAAGTACGGAGGTTCTCCCTCCATCATTTCGATGGCCACGATGCCGAGCGCCCATATGTCCACCTGGGTGCCATACTCCTCCCTCCTCGCCATCTCTGGCGCCGCCCAGTACGGAGAGCCCAGCACCGTGCACCGTCTGCTCCGCTCGGGGGTCAGCTGAGCACACAGGCCGAAATCACCTCAGCAGGAAGACAAAAATACTGTCCAAACCAGCTCGAGCTGTGAAAGCAGGCGCAAGAATCCCACACTCTCTGTCTGAGAACACGGGGACGCCGTGCCTGACCAAGGATACCTACTCAGTTTCACAGATCCGTCCATTCCGAGAAGAATATTGTCACTTTTGATATCTCTGTGGATCACGTTGTTTGAGTGAAGGAAATCCAGGGCTTTGAGGCACTGAGATAAGAAGCCCATGAGGGTAAAAATTAATTAACCTCATTTCATCACACAAGAAAAGGAAATGGCTCTAGATTTAATTTCTAGGTGAAACATCAATTGTTGATCCAGACTGTCCCCTCCAAACCCAGCCAGAATGGCTGCAGTGGCTGTGCTCTCTCCATCCAGGTGACAAGAGGGTTTGCCAAAAAGGAAAACGCCTCTCCCTTCATTATGAAGTGGATCATTTTTGGGTGGGGGTGAATGACAAAGGTTTTATTGCTGGCCTCAACAGCACACTTGGAAGTAGCACATTAGTCACTTTTCAGAAGCAAACACAATTTGGGGTGCAGTGCTGTCCTTTTAGGACTGTGGGAAATGAGTCTCTATTTTTCTCTGCTGTTAGTTTAAAATTCTGCCACTGGCATGTTTGCTTTTATAGACAGAGAATGCAGTGCAGACATTCTCCAGTTTAAAGAGGCAAAGTTTAGAATATTAAACAAAATTGAATTAAATTTAAAAAGAGAGTACAACAACAGTATATGAGTATAATAACAGTATAAGAAATGCAGTGATACTGGCAGGCAGCTCACTTAGATGCTCTTTTATTCTACACATCATAACAGCAGCACTGAAACAAAGCTCTGGAGTCAGTCCTGTTCTCACCCCTGTTTCAAAGTACCACCCTGTCCAAGCCATTGGAAGCACAAGCAGGATCCCTTACCTCCTTACTGATAGCAGCTATCAATCCCTCCTCTATAAAGATTTGGATAAGAACACTGGTTAAAGTGCCTCCATCCACATATTCCATCACAAGCCACAGGTCTTCATCAACCAAGTAGCTGAAAGAAGAAAATGATGGCATGGAGAGGAATGGGCACAGCTAAATTACCTTATGGTAAAGACTGCAGGGGAGTTTTGTTTCCAGGTCACTTCTAAGTGGAGACAGACTTAAATGGAGAGACCTTCCTTCTGGGCCAAACAGTACTTGGAATTCGCACAGTCTAAATGAGAGAGGCAAATCCATGAAAAAGGTTAGCAACTTAGATTGCAAGAAAGAGAAAAATGTGGTTTAGGAAGAGCAGAGAGCAATCTGGAACCAGGGCATTTGCCACCAGCTGGTTCACCATCTTAACTCACCAATTCCAACATTAACTCCAGGAACAAGGCAACACAACTGTCAGTTATCCATGGGAGGAGGGTGTGCACCACTGAGGACAGATGTTGGCCAACCATTTGGAAAATATCGCATAAAATGCAGTCAGAAACAGGAAAAACAATTGAAAAAGTGGCAAATTATGTGGTTCTGCAAATGAGAACCTCATCTTCCTGGCATCCATAGCAATGGAAAATAGTGGGAACAGCCCAAGAGAGATAATGTCTATGAAGGTTTAACAGCACTTATCATTAAGGCAAAGAAAATATGATCAACTTGAAAAAAACAAACCCCAAACCAACACGGAGGTAAGTGAGCTGACAGGCTGGTGTTTGAGTAAGACATGGCAGAACCAGGTTTTTGAAAACAGGCTTCCCACTACATATGCCAGAAAAGATTCATGGAGACCCAGTGCCATCTCCTCCCATCCATGGGAGGTGAATAGAGAAATAAAAAAGAGCTTCATGTTCTGCCAGTGACCAAAAGGGTTTTCTAACCTTTGCCTCGCAGTGTGTAAACAAACATTCCCATGATAACACTCACCTGCCTATATAATTAACAATATTGGGATGCCTGTTTTCCTTCATGATCCGAATTTCATTGACAATGAGTTCCTTTCTGCTCCGTTTTCGGAGAGGCATCTTCTTTATGGCCACCTAAAGTGACATTGGAAACCATGGACTTGAGCAGTGTGCTGCAGGAGACCACAAGGAACAGGGATCGTGTTTGGAATGGTGGAGCTGGGCTGTGCCAAACTGCCCTGTGACCTCGTGATCAGACACCAGAGCTCAGTGACATTCCAGCTGATTTCTCTGCTTGCTTGGGTGATGCTCACAGGACACGTGGCTGTACACATTTTGCCTTGTAAACTCTGGAAAAATGGTCCCTAAACTATCAACCACAGATCTCTGACAACACCCTGCATCCATATTCCTCCCCAATGGCCTCAGCTTATCACCACTCTCATTATTATTCACATAGGTTTTGCAAGCAGGATTTTGTTACTGTGAAAAT
This sequence comes from Ptilonorhynchus violaceus, assembly GCA_013397565.1. Taxonomy (NCBI): domain Eukaryota; kingdom Metazoa; phylum Chordata; class Aves; order Passeriformes; family Ptilonorhynchidae; genus Ptilonorhynchus; species Ptilonorhynchus violaceus. Next base: position 497,585 of record VZRJ01008799.1, read on the forward strand.
ATATCAAACCAGCTGGGTGTCCTTTAGCAATTCTATGGGGTTTGGTCATTATTTCAGCAACTGCTGCTAATCTTGGTTGTATAACAAAGCAAACACACACATAAATAATGGATAAAATCCCTTCCTGAAAGATCATAACAGTTACACCAAAAAAAATACAATTTCAGAACTTTCTAAGTTCTTGAACCTTGATTTTGCTGCTCTAAAGAGCATTCTTTAACACAGTTTAGATTTGCAATTATGTTCTGGGTTTCTAAAGAAATAACCCATTCTATGGTATTTTAAGCCTTAATTGTGTCCTCCCCTGGAAGATACCACTGCCCCACTGGCATTCTTTCTGGTACTGAGTCAGAACTAAGTCTATCCAAATTGTGTTTTGCGGGCTGACCCTGGTCTGTGCTTGAGGAAGAGGCTGTGCAGGAAAGCTCTGCCGGCCACCCAGAGCTCCAGGCACAGCTCACAGCAGGGGGAAAGCCTCGAGGGCTGCACAACGTGCTGGGGGTGTTGGCACTCACCGCTTCTCCTGTGGCTGGGTCGATGGCTTTGTGAACAGTCCCGAACCCCCTGGCAACAAAACAGCAGAGAAGAAACGAGAAGTGGTTTAGGCCCTGGGAATTAAAGCCAGCCCAGACAGGAGACCTCTGCTGCCTGCAGGGTTTATAAAACACCTCTGTTCATCGACTCTTCAAACCACAGCACGGCAGCCCACCAGCCCTCTGCCAGGCTGGGAGTTCAAGAGAAAACCGAGAAAACTTGAAGAAAAAGCTGGTGCAATCACAAATCTTCAAAACCTAAAGGCAGGGGGAATGTGTGCCAACAACAACTGGAAAATAATGTATTTAATTATTTTTTCATTTTGCCTTGGTGTGGTTCTTTTTTTCCCTTCTTTTCAAGTCTGTGTGTGTGTGTGTGTGTGTGGTTTTTTTCAGGGAATGCATGCTGCAGACTATTCACAGTGGGGTTTTGTGTGACAGTGTGAGAGTTTATTATTTCATCTCTGGTTTCAGTTGCTAAACTATGTGGTTATAATCCAGATTACCAAATATTATTTAAGCAAAATATTTGAAATAAGTGCTATTGAGAACTGCTATCTGACAGCTATGGGGTGGTAAGGTGCTCTTTTAGGCAATAAAGTTTGAAGGATGGGAGATCTTCCAGGTCCTGCTCCTTGCTGCAGGCAGGACACTGCCAGAATCAAGTTTTCTTTGACAATACCTTCTGGCCACAGTTATTAATTCTGATCAGTACTGAGAGGCAGGAGAATCTAAACTCAGCAGCTGATCATGTTTGGAGCTTGCCTGACTTCACACTTGGTATTACACCAGCAAAATACCCAGTCTGTGGTTTTGTAGAACTGGGATTGGACTTACCCTTGGCCAATCTGATCAAATGCAATGTATCTCATCATAGGGTCCCCCTCGCTCACAATGCCTCCTGAAAGAAACGAAATGCAAGATGCTCACTTCAAACAGAGGCCCCACCTTCCAGCAGATCTGAAATGCAGCCCCACAGTCTGGCTGTGAGCCCTGTATGGGCAACAACAACAACAGAGGCAGCTCCAAAGCACAGAGGGCTCCACAGAGACTGATTTTCTACAGCCCTTTTAGGGGTTCCCTTGACAGGAAACTAAGCACATGGAGAAGCATCCACAGGAGACAGAAACCAGAAAAAACCAGGTACCAAAGCAAGAGTTTGTTGTCTACAAACATTGAGGAGAGCTGGAACAACAGTGCCTTTATTTTCTTGGGAATAAACACGTTGTGTGATTCAACAAAAGGTGTAATACTTCTGATGATTAAATTCACCTTGGGTTCTGGAATCAATTTTTATGAACAGGTGTCATTTTCAGAACAGGAAGAATATTGGAAAGTGTTTTCAGGAGAGGAGGGGATCTTCCCAACCTTTCAGCAGCTTGTCAAAAGATTTTTTATGATTTTAATGAACAATATGTTATAACCAGTAATGATGGAGTTTTAGGATCTAGGACCCCCATCACTGATTACCAGGCTAAGTTCTGATGATGAGCTTGCCTGTGCCATTTGAAGAACCACACTGCTTGTCTTCAGTCTAATAGATTGCTGTAAAGGATTTCTGCTCTGGTGACTTGTGAGGAGTCAGGAATCTGAAGAGAATTCAGGAACCCTAATATTCTGTTTGATTTGGCCATCAGCACACAGGAGTTCTCCGGGTCATTCACTAGGTCAAACCCTTCTGCTCAACCAGGAACGATCTCTGCTTTTGCCTTCAGCGCAGATGGAAGCGCAGGGAAACCGACCCCAGTCCGAGCTGCCCTCACAGGCAGCAGGAATACCCAGAGAGGCCTCTTGCTTCCTCTGTCCCTTTGGCACAGCTGAAGCTGAGATGTACCCACCACCCTCCACCACAGGAGAAGCGCTCCATACGTACTCAGGCGCACCAGCAAATCCTTGGGGAGCCGGGGTCTTTTCCGTGGCCGGATCGTGGGTTCCTTCAGAAAGCTCGTGCTCGTGCCGGGCGTTTCAAACAGGGAAAATGCATCTTCTGCAGCTGCTGCACCTGCAGCTTCCAGCAGAGAGCTCGTGTGCATCTGTGACAAGACATTAGTTTGTGTCAGGAAGGGAGCTTGCAGGGATCCCCTGAGATCATATTTCAAAACCCTGAAGATGCTGTGGGCCACATTGAGCACTCTTACAGTGTTTTTTGCTGTCCACGTCACAAACTGAATGAACAAAAACAAAAGGCTGGGTTTACACAAGTTCATGGCCAGTTTCATGTTCAGTTTTCATGGATTTTCCGAAACAGTCCGTGCAGAGGGGCAGGTACATCCAGGGGACAGTTTCTCCTGTCTCCTGTAAGGGAAACTGATCACTAAATGTGGAAGTTCAAATCTGATTTTCCAGGTGCCAGTGGCTGGGGTGAAGCACCATGTCATGGCAGGACTCCAGATCTTCAGCACTGAATGGCAGGTGCTGCTTGAGCAGAAACTTGCAGCTCTGAATTACACCAATGGTAACCAAAGCTGGCACTTACTGCTGCCATTTCTTCAGGCTCTGCTGAAGCAACAGCTGCAGGTTCCTCGTCCATTTCCTCCCCTTTATCCTCTTCTCCAGAAAGGGAAGGAGCCACCAGAGGTTCTGGTGCCAGTCTTGTGGCCTGGGGACAGTCAGTAACATGAGTGACCATCACCCTTCTGCCACTTGGGAGGTTTGGTGGTTACAATTTTCCTCTGCTCAGACATCAGAAACTGATCTGGTCATGCACGTGGTCCTACAGGCCTCAGTTCTCTGTTACACGTGTCACAATACAATTTAAATATCTATAAATTTAGGGGACCTGAACCCCCTGCACCAGTCCCAGCTGCTGCTTGGAGGCAGAGCATTACATCGTGCTGCCCTAAATTTGCTGTGTTTACCAACTGCTTTAAAGCTGACACAAAGGCCACTTAGAGACCTGAAGCAAATCAAAGGCACCTTTCTACACCTTCACATCTCACTGGTGTTGTGTTTGAAATGTCATCCCTTGGCTCCAGTACAAATACCAGTGAGGGGTGTCCCACAGCACAGACAGAGACCTGAGCTGGTAATTTTGGGACACCCTGACTGTGTCACCACCGCCCACGTCCGCTGGAATGTCACAGCACCTGCCAGGGTGTCCAGACCCACTGGCAGAGCTTACTCTGCTCTGGGGAACCTCAAACTTCCTCTGAGAAGTGTGTTTTATTAAAGACAAGGGAAGTGGCATCGATTGAAAATCTGAAGTGTGAATATTCAAAGAGGATTTTCACTTCATTCACTCTCTGCTGTGCGGTCACAAACCCAGCACGAAGCTGCTCAGCACTTTGAAATAGAGGCCAAAGCCCTGTTCAGTCATTTGCTATTTAATGCACTAACATTGACCCTAATAAATTTGGTCAGTATTAACATGGACATCATTCCTCTCTCTCTGGGACTGCTATTGCAACCCAAGGTTTATTAGTGTGGAAAGTTATTTAAAACTTTCTTTCAATGGTTCCCGTGATTTACATTATCAATTTTAACTTTATTTATATTCAGCTCTATATCCAGCTGTACTAAAGATAAATCATGAAATTGGATAAAAACAGGATTCTAAGTTGTTAAAACTAAATTAAAATGGGCTAATTAGGCAGTATTGCGTATTGGTGAATTAGATGCTCCACCATGGCTAAAACCAGCAATCTTCTGCCTGCAAAACCAGACTTTCATCTGTTTGAAAGCTCTTGAACAGAAAAGGAGAAAACAGTCAGGGATCCCTTTGCTGCTCCTGCAAAAACAGACGTACATTTTTTCAGGCTGGCACTCTGTTGAAGCAGGCAAAGCTCACAGCTTGCTCCACAGAGTTCCTTAAACTCTAGGAATGGCAAAAGTTCCTTTCCCACTCACCAGAGGATGGGCTGCCCTGGATCCACCTCTGTGTAATTTGGTGATTTGATCTGCAATGAACCAGATGCTGTTAGAAAACTGCCTGTTGTGGGGATCCCCCATGGAAAAAGTCAGCCCAAATAAGAGAGCATTTTTCTTCCACAACATCCCTCCAAGAGCAACAGTTCTTTTACACAGTAAGCAAAATACCAGATAAATCTTTTTCTATAGTTTTGTGTCTATTTTTGCACTGCTTTGGCAGTAACGAAAATAAATAGAAACTCAGTCAAGAAAATGTAAATTGTTCTTTAATAGTCAATGATTCTGCTCTGCCCCAGAGCTAAAGCGGTTTTCCTTTTTTTTTTCCTATTAATAAATTGCATATGTTGGTTCTCTTTAGCTTGCTGAAAATGCTTCCCCAGAAAAGCTTTCCCAAAATCCCCCTTAGCCATGTCAGTTCTATTCTGACCTAGCACATGAACAGCTCCTGGGTTCAGGAGCACACACTGTGGGGAAGTTACATTCCATCTCAGAGGTCATTGCTACTTTAACACACGCTGTTAGTCAAATCCTTTAATTACAGAATTTAGAAGAAAAAGATGCTTTCCCTCAGTTCCAGAGGTAAGCGCACACTTTTCAGAAGCACTTCTGAGAAGCTCTTCCAGTTTGTAGCTCTTCCAGTATTGGCTGAACCAGCAAAGTGAGGAAATTACAGACTCCACAGACCACCCTGCGTAGGGAACGGAACCCCTCGGGTTACACTCCAAATGCTGCCCACATACAGAACCCCCTTTTTTAACTGAAGCTGTTGACAGCTCTACCAAACTAATGGCATCTTAATGGCATTTTTGTTCCAAAATCAACTCAGTTCCTAAGGAAGAGCAAGAAGAACACGGCGACCCCAAAGCCAGATACGCTGCGCCTTGGCAAACCGCTCACTGCTTACTCACTACTTACTCAGGCGCTCAGTCAGCAGCCAGAGCTGGTCGGGGTGGAAGTAGAGCGCGGCTGTGACAGCCAGCAGGTCGCGCACCGCAGCGCACACGCGCCGCATCATTTCAGCGGAGCTGCGCCGCAGCGTGCGCGCACGGCTACGGGCCCTGCCGGCCCCCAGGCGGCCCCCGGCAACTCCTGCACGGGAAGAAGGATCCTCCTGGAACGGCAGCAGAGGAGCAGCATTGGGGACTCGCGTGCAGAAACGGCAGCGTCCTGTTGCCGCTGCCGGGACTTGCCAACCTTTCATCCCTTGACGTCACAGAGGCAGCGGTTCCAGGCTCACCCTCTGTGCGATGGTTCCAGGTCGCTCCTTGACCAGCTGAATGCTGAGTTTTGCTCTCATTTTGGAGTCTTTATCTCAGGGAGATGTCGAGTTACCTCCTGATGTAAAGCTCATGTTTCTGCGTGAAACTCATCAGGAAATCAACTCTGCGCTTCCATGGAATGACGATTTAAGGCTTAGCTCGTTTTCCTGGTGATTCTTTGATTCTGCAACAAAACTACTCTCTACTGGTAGGCAAAACAGTGCATTTAGGAGCTTTACACTGCACTTTTAATGCAGACACCAGGGACTTGGAAAAATCCTGATGCCCCTGCAAAAATACATCCCCTTGCGTTTGTGGGAAACCTGCAGGATTGGATCCCTCAGTGGACACACAGCTCTTAAATCCTCCTATCCAATTTCTGTGTGCGTGTGAGATGTACTCAAGCACTGAATAGCTTTTCTCTCTGCAACAATGGAATATCAGGGCCCTTTCAGAGCATAATTTCATCCATTTCTCTCCCTTCCATCCTCTCATGAATTACTAATTTAAAGTGACTTAATATCTATTCTCTATTCCCCTTTGGCTTTGCATATTTTAATTATGCCTCTTCCTAATCCTCATTTTCCCAGAACAGACTTAAATAACCCAAATTACCCCATCAGTAGCTGTCTTTGATAGCTCAGCTATTGCAGCTAATTTGTCACTTTTGCCAAACATGCTATTTTTGAGTTTTTTTATAATACCAAGTGATCACACACTATGTTCCACGAGCTTTTACCTACAAACCAAAGTGATCTGCTGCATGCAATGCCATCTTCATCAAAATTTCCCTTTTTATTACTGCTAAATCACTTCCTTGAAGATTTTAGTGGCATTTTGCAGCAATGTCTTTGCAGTTATATCTCAGAGTGCCAATGGGACAGTGGAATCACTGGGAGGACTCCTACTTGTCTCTGCTCTGCCTCCACCCTTGTGTTCTTGGTCTCCACCACTGCCTTACCGAGGATTGTTCCAGCTCAAAACAAAATGATGATAAATGCCCTTTGCAATTGATTTTTTCTGTCAAAACACAGGCTTTGATACTACTCCATACTCAAGCGACTGCTGCATCCAGAGTCAGATAAATCTAATAAAATTGGGGAGTTTTTTTGCTTTTCCATATATGGAAGAACTTTTCTGTTCATTTATAGAATTATTTCTGCCAGTCTTAGTATTCCATAGGTTTTCAGTGAGTCTGGATTCAGCCCTGCCAAGTGCAGAGGCCCCTCATGCTGTGTGGTGCTGCTGTCATTCGGGAAGCTCAGCATGGCCATAATTCTTCAGGGGCTCAGTTCACTTTGGTCCCTGCTGAAATGCAGGGGCTGAGATGGGATAACCATTATCAAAATGATGATCACAGGAGCCCAGCAAGTTAGTGACAGGAGGAAGAAGGTTACGTGGTGATTAAACCAGCAAGCAAAGTGCTGTTAATCCCTCTTGGAATATGGCTTAAACCATCTCCCCAGTAGGGGAAAGATGATTTTTAATGACAAGAAATTCGAATTTCAACTCTACTTGTAAAAACAGTCTGCCAGACAGCAGGACTTCTTCCCAGACTGGACTTGCTAGACAGAAGTGTCTCTTGGCCAACACAGGAGTGCTCAGCAGCAGGCTCTGAGGGAAAAAACAAACTGGGGGGAGAGAGAACCAGGAGGAGGAAGAAAGGGCCAGTAAAAACAGCAAGTCCACACACAGTCAAAAAGAATCAGTTTGCCAAAATACAGTGTTTTTGAAGAGAGGAACATCCACACACCTATTTCTGCAGTGAGAGGACATCTTTTGCCAAGACAATAAATAACTACTGGTCCCAGAGAGCTGCTTCCCACAGACTCCCAGGAGTGGCTGCAGCCATGTGCTTGTGCAGCATGAGGAAAAGAGCCCTGGGTATGCCAGAAAGCACCTAGAAGAAAACAAGCATAATTAATAATGCAGATATTGGATCTGTCATATTATTTTAGGAAGCACAGAAAACGTGACCTTTGTATTTTTATTAAGCTTTTCCTCTCTCACTTTGAAGAAAACTTTTGAAGGGTGAAATAGCATTTATTTTCAGGACATACAGATTCCAGGGGCAGGGGATAGGCAGAGGGGCTCCAGGAGCAGACTCTGTGCCCCAGGAGCTGTGACAAAGGCAGGCTGCCAGGCACTGGGCACAGTCTCAATGCCTGTCTCATCAGGGTCCTGAAAACTGTGTTTTCCCAGTTTGAAAGGAAGCTCCTTGCAATCCCACCTTTCTCTGCTCCAAGTAGTGCCCAGCCCCAGGTCCTCAGCAAGAACAGGAGTAAGGAAATGGCATTTCAACACAAGGCACCAAGTAAAACCAAACTGTCCAGACAAGAAATGCTAACAATGCAGGTGGAGCAGGATTTTGAGCTGCCCGAGGGCTCCTGGACCAGAGTTCTGTGTAAAATGTGACACTGAGACAATCATGAAAACAAAGAGAAAGCAAAGCCAGAAGTGCTACGTGTCTCTGGGGAGTGGGGAGCACTGACAGAAAAATGGTCCCCTCTGGCCAGGACCACTCACCAGCAAAACCTTCACACTGCAAGCAAGCACATGGCCAGGCCATGACAGGCCAAGAGACTGGGCTCAGTCTGTAGCTGCTCAACAGTCTTCTCAGCTGCCTTCAGTTTTGTGAGCAACGTGGCCAACACAGCCACAGCCTTTCCTCCCGAGTTATGTCAGATAAACCCAGCTGGCAGCCCCAGAAACCTGAGTGATGTTCTAACAGCTCAGTGGCAGGGCTGCTGCAGGGTGCCAGGTGCCTCCTGTCCTCTTGACAATCCTCTACCTGGCTGGCCATCAAACGACATTGAATCCTAGCAACATCCCCTTGGGCTAGGGCCTGGCCACCTGTGCTGGGGGTCTCTGCCTCCACAGGAATGGGCACTTGGATCCAGGCCTGGGGTCTGCAGTCACTCAGAGTGCTGAGGCAGATACGCTGGGAAGGAAATGAGACGTCTTTGCTAGCCATTTTGGGTCTGAACAGGGGATTTACAATAGCTTTTTAGGGCTCCCACCCTAACAAATCACCTCATTTACTTACACACTGCTCTGGCCTGCCTGGGGATTAACCACAGAAACCCTCAGAATTGCTGCAGGCCGGGGTTTCACTTTCCCCCTGCCGAGACAGTGAGATTTATCCAGCTTCAAGCATGAAAGAGCACATCATGTTTGCAGTGTGCCTTGCTTCAGCAGTGATCTTCTCATCCCTGGCGGTTTCCCTTCTCCATGACCATCCATCTCCTGTGAAATATATTTGAAACAAAAACACTATTTAAATAATTAGGTACAATTCCTTTACCAGAATCTCATTTGGTGTTATTTGAAGAGCTCTTTCCTTGCACGTTGCCAAGAGAGTTGCTAATTTGAGCTTTTCCACTAGCACAGTGATACGTACGAGGTGCGTTTACTTAGCCCTCCCTGTGGAGCTGTACAAG
>VZRJ01008799.1:507812-583865 GCA_013397565.1 Ptilonorhynchus violaceus
CACAAGAGCATCGGGCACACGGGTCACCTGCGCCGGGTGTAGCAGAGCATCCCTGGCTGGGAAACAGGAAAAAAGCAAGTGAAGAATCTTCCATGGCAGAACCAAGGGATTAGGGCCTGGATGGAACCATTTTGTTGTCTTCCATTTTCTCAAGACAATTTTCAGGTGACAACATGTGGTCAAAAGGCCGTGCTCAGCACGCAGCAATAAAACATGAGCTCTCGGTGGTGGAGCGCCGCTAACGCGCTGTACTAATGGAGCTGTCCTGCTCCCGGTGAAGAGCTGAGGATGATGCGCCTGTGGTTCCCTGAATTAAAAGGCACAAACATCCCCCTTGTGGGCAAAATACAAAGTATCAGAAAAGCGATGGGATTTTTGGCAACTGAGCAATTCTGGGTTAGGGTGAAGATCTCCCATTCCCTCAGATACAAATGTGTGCATGCAGCTGCTGAACACCTCCTGGCATGTGTTCCTACAGCCACCCGGGCTAAGTCCCCAGGAAAACAATATTTATTTACAATTACATAATGTAGTGTTGGATCCATTTCACTGCAAGTATTACAACTATGTATTAAAACCTGTGATATGAGGTTCTTTATTTTTTATTTTATTTAAAACAAACGAAACAGAAACTACTAAGGAAAATAGAATTATAGAATTATTAAGATTGGAAAAGACCTCTAGGATCACCGAGTCCAACCATCAACCCATTACCACCACCATGCTCACCACTAAGTGATGTTCTCAACTGCCACATCCTTGTGTCTTTTGAACACTTCCAGGGATGGTGACTTCACCACTTCCCTGGGCAGCCTGTTCAGCTTGACAACCCTTTCCATGAAGAAGTGTGTCGGAGACTCCTACCAAGTTTAAAGACAGAGAAAGGAAATCGTTCCAAAACTATTGTTATCGTTCAAAACTGGTTTTGTTCTTGATAGTATCTTTAGATTTCATAAATCGTTCTTGTAAATGCACCTTTCCCGTCCCAGCGACCGTAGTTTGATTTTGCCCTCGCTGCAGTTGAGCAGTACAAGGTGCTCGATGCAATCCTGACTTGCCATCTCGTGGCGACCTTGTGAATCGCCACAGTGACATTTCTCTAGGTCAGGTGAGGATTACGTTCGTTTCCTTAGGACAGGGTTCCTGTTTGCCCCTTCATCGTCCCACCCGGGGAGAGCCAGCTCCTAGGGCAGTGCTGGAGGCTGTCCTGCACCCTGGAGTAGAGGGATTGCAGATGGTTCAACCAGGTGCTGAGCTTGGGGTGGACCACAGGAAATGTGATAAAACAGGGATACCAGACACAGCAGCATCTATTACAGCAATATTTTTAATTAATTATTTTTACTTAGCAATTGGATAGAATATATTGAATTTAGAGTAATGCCTTTGTTTTCATGTTGGGAAATGCTGGATTGCCTTGCTTACAAGATGCTGGAACATGCAATTGCAGGGAAGAATAACCCCAAGGGATATTGGATAAGGGATATGCAGTTCTCCTTATCCTGAGTTAGCATAAAAGTGCAAATTTAAAGCTTTTTAGCAAATACATGTAGCTCAAAAGAATTTTGCTTTCTCGGTACTATTCCAATTGCTTTTACTGAGATGGAGAGGGCTTCTGCTTTGTTTATTTGTTTTAATGACAATTAGAAGTATGCTGCTTTCTTTCAGCTGTCTGCTAACACTTTTGATATTGGTTTCCCTTGTGAAAAAGCAGACAATATGCCGAGGTGAGTTTCTAAAGAAATTATTTCCACTTGAATATAGTGGTGTTGAGATTGAAACTTTTTCAAATAATTTTGGCAGTAGCAGCAATCATTAGCAAAGAAAGTTAAGAGCTTGTAGAGCCTCCAGAGGGAAGGATTGCTTAGAATAGCTTTTTTCCTGAGGAGGAGCCTAAATGCTGATTTGTCCATGCTGAAAGTAATCTGCTTCTTCATTCTTCTGTTTCTCATCTTCCTCCACTCTCCCCTTTCCTCTTCAAAACAAAGCACTGAACCTCACAAGCTTTTTTTCAAGAGGTTAACACGTTCAAACACAATATTAATACTAATGATGAGTAAATAATTACTTGTCTGTGCTTGCCCGTCTGGTAGGGTGAAGGCTGCCATGTAAAGAACACAACAAAACTCCACTCAGACTGCTGGAATCAGTGGACAGATCCCTGTTGGATTCGCTGCTCTCCAGATGAGACCTGGGGAACAGTAATTACACACCACATCACTGTTGCCTTTTCTCCTGCTGTTAATTGTTACTCTTGGTTAGCTGAACTCCTAATAGAGAAGATCATGTTGTATTTTACCCCTTTTAATTAATCTTTTTTTGGAATTTTTGTTCTTTCCCTTTTTGGAAAAGAAAGACCTGGCTGCTGGCAGTGAGATGTGTAATGTCACATCTAACTGAGCAAGGTCTGCTGGAATTGCTGTGCTGCTGCACAGGGTGGGAAACCACGTGCTCCAGCTGATGGAACGAGGCAGGAAAACTGATGTGGGATCAATGGATGCTGTCAAATAATGCTTCCTTCAGGAAAGGAGTGCAGATCAGCAGGACAATGTCGTGCTGGGCTGTGCTGTGCTTCCACAGGAGGGCCCTGCCGGGGGGCCTGTCCTGGCAGCAAAGCTCTGCTCCCCTGCGGAACACGTGGCTGGACCTGGGCTCACAACTGAAACCGAGCACTGGCTTGGACTCCGTGCAGATGGAAGCAGAAATTCACTTTAATTCATTATAATTCTCTCATGAAGTCTTACCACTGACTGGGTTGGATCCCCCTGTCTGTGCACCTTCCCCCTGCTCCCTCCCCATCTCTGCTGCCCCTCAGGTCAGAAAAGGTGTTCTTGGCTGCTCTTTCTTTGCTCCCTTATTTGCAGACAAATTATATTCCACGCATTATTTGCAACAAATGTTAAAGACAAGTGACAGATAACAAATGCTCATGATCCAAAAAAGGTTGGGAACCACTGAACTAGACATTGCATTCATAATTCCTCCTAACCCAAACAATTTCACTCTGAATGGATCATTCTTTTTTTAAGCTGATTTAGACACACTTGTTAAGAATTTATAATTTATATTCCAGTGTTATGCTGCAGAAATGATATTGGGTTTGTTCTGGGGAGCGTTCCAGGGATTTCCTGGCTATCATAAATTCACAGAATCATAGAATATCCTGAGTTGGGAGGGACTCACAAGGAGCTTGAAAGTCCAACTCCTGGTTAGTCTTAGAGTTTTCCTGTAAGCACGCAGTGGGACCACAAGAGGTCAACAGCGACCTGTAGTGGCTGGTCTCCCTTATTTCTGTGTATGAAATACACTATAATAAAAACACCCAGTCGGATGAGATTTTCTGGTAATTTTAGAGTACATTTTCTATTACTTACAGAAATAATAACATTGTTAAAAATCTCTTTTTCTAAACATATTTAAAGGATGATGATCTAGTAACCTAGAACATTTATTCGCTGTTTGCTTTTAAACAAACAAGTAATCAAAAACTAAGTAAATTGTCTAGAAATGTATGTTTCCAGAGGTCGTGATTGTCTTTATTCATATAATATAAAAGAGGCCTACATTCACTGTGTGAAATTTGTTACCACGGCCATTAATGTGGAAATTTATTTCTGTATCTATATACATATAAAAAAATATTTCACTGACATGTTAAAGTGGCACATTGATTTCCTTCTTAAGAATTGTCTCTGTTGTGGAGGGCTAAGACTTTCCAGCTGATCACCATCTGACAGCTTTTGTTGTAGCTGTTTGTGTTGATAGAAAGGAAGCCTTGACACATGCACATCATTTACTTTTTTGGCACCTAAACTTCAGCCTGTGCAGCTGGAAACTGCATTTTTTCCTGACAACCTTTTTTTTATCATCCCATGTCCCACAATCGGTTTCTCCTTTAACAATCAGATGAAGACCTCAGGATGAGCTGTTTTCCAGGCTGCAAAGGCTCGCCACGGTCGTTTGTGCTGAGGGGAAGCAGAGGTTGGCAGCTCAGAGCATCCCTGCCCATCCCACATTCCACGTTTGCATCAGCAGCCCGCGCTTCTCTGACTGAGGGTGACACCCCGAGCTTTTCAATGGGCACCAGTTGCTGTTCATGCTCATTCAGAGAATCACGGAGTGGTTTGGGAAGGGACATTAAAGCCCATCTCATCCCACCCCCTGCCGTGGGCAGGACACCTTCCACTACCCCAGGTTGCTCCAACCTGGCCTTGGACACTTCCAGGGATGAGGCAGCCACAGCTTCTCTGGGAAAACCCATAACAGCATAATAAAAATTGGAAAATTTCTTGCAGTACTTTGCACCTGAATGACACAAGTACAATAATAACCAATGTATCAAGGAACTGCTGTTCCTATTTGCACCTTTTGCACCCACAGGTAACACAGGAAGTTCCCCTTGAGTTTTGAAAAGATTTTCATGCACGTTCTTTCAGAAGCTTTAAAAACAGGGGATGCCTTGAATAGAGAGAGTTCAATTAAAGGAAGTAATTTCAAAATCTAATTGATAATTTTTAAGTAAATGTGGCCTTGTAACAGAATGCAGATGGCAAACCCACCATCCAGCTGACCCCGGGGTGTGATGGGGAAACAAGCAGGAGGTGCAATACATTCTATTAATTATTTTCACTGCTACAGTTGTTCGCTATATAATACAGGTCAACAGGGGTTAGCCTGAAGCTTCTCCTAATATATTAGTAAATAAATTTGAACAGATTTGAATTTGCTAATGGAAAGGTCTGAGCCAGTTGCAAATAAGAGTGCAGCTACTTTGTCTTGCTCATTACTATGCAACATGGCTGCTGCCAGCCATTCATACAAAATGTTACATTTCCATAAAGCACAATGTAATTTGTCACAGGGAAAGGGGAAAAAAAGAGAAACAACAACAACAACAACAAAAACCCCAACTCTGTAAACTATATTAAAGATATACGTGTATCATGGAGCAATCATTCTTATGGAGCCCATGGAATAATGACACGTTGAACACCTGCCCCTGCAGGCTTGCCAAGAAATCCAGCATGGAATCCTTGTAATACTTATGTTTCAGAGAGAAAAAAAAATAAGATATGCTATTTCCACAGGGCATAAACAAGAGAGAGGCTTTTTTTCCCCAGGCCTCCTAATGATTCCTCACCCCTGTTCCAACCGCCACAGCTTCCGGTGCTGGACGTTCTCACAACTGTAACAGTGCGAGCTTTTTCTGCTCCTAATAACAACCCCTAGGGTGGGTTTTTTTCTCTGTAAACATTTGTAAACATTCCGGTTTTACTGATGCAGGAACGGAGGCATACAGGTCTGTGCCCTTCCCAGATCTGGATTGGTTGGAGGGAATTTGGGAAGAGAGGCTGTTTCCAGGCCTGGTAGCACCCTCTTGGTTTTCCTGCCTCCTTCTTTACAGTGCTTAGGGCAGGACTGCTGCAAGCAGAGAGCAAGACCCCCCCTTAAACAGTGCCAGGTAAAACCGGGGTACTGCTGCAGGTGTTCTAGGCCAGCAGTGCCACCTCATTGCTTCCTTTCCCTGATTCATCTTGAACCTCAATATTTCTTAAATTAGATCATGAAGCTTAGTTTACTTACTTTAACATCTCCCTGCTAAATTTTAAAACTTAGGTTGCCCAATTCACTCTTTCCGTGTTAACAGCATAAAAAATAAATATAAATTCTGGAGTGATTAGAAAAACCGCTGTCACCGATGTATTCTTAAAAGAGGCTTCCAGTGGGGAGAAGGGGAGGGTTGATGCAAACAAGCATTTGAGGGTTCGTGCAAAGAGGCTTCACAAGTTAAAACCTGCGTCCTTCGGTTGTGTTCGCCTTATCTGCACGCAGGATGTTTCTCACCAACAACATTTGTCTCCAGGTTTAATGCCTCTCTTGGTTTTCACGTTGAGCCTTTTTGTGGGGGGAGGGTTCTGCGGTTGGGTTTGGTTTTAATGACCTCCCGGTTTTAAATATTCTACCTGTTTGTGTTGCTCGGATGCATGAGGTGACAGGAAAGGCTGTTAATGCTTAAACCTTTGTCATTTTCACCTCTTCTTCTCTCCTTTGTGATGAAAGAAGTGGCACTCGATTTTAAAACGGACACAAATTGAGAAGCATCTAAGGATTAGTCCCTTAATTACAATAATCCTTAAAGGATTATTCAGAGATTGGCCCTTACTAAAGTTTTAAACTTAGCCATGCATTTTAAATCAGCAGCAGACCGATCTATGGCCCAGCAACAAAAGAGAGGTTTCAGCCTTGAGCATGTTTGCATAAATATATTTATGTTGGGAAAATAGTCTGCGATAAAACTTCTGATTCAGTCCTGTTTGTTACTGGTTAGCTGCTTGCCCAGAGAATCTCACAGCATTTTACCCCTTTTCAGTAATTCTGTGTCTAACTCCTGCAAAGAAGCAACCAGAAAGGGGAGCTCCCTGACTGCCCAGATCCACGGCGTGAGTTTTCAGGTAAATTCCTTTTTACCATCTCACAGCCTTGAATATGAGAAGTGCGTAAAGTCCTCAGGTTTTTTCTGGTTGTGCGGATTCCTACCAACCAGATGTTTCAATTGCTTCCTTCTGTAAACCATAAGTTAAAATAAAAAATCTCAAAAACCTTCTAAACCACAGTGATCATTTCACTGACTGTCCCTGCCTGGATAACAACAGCAAGAAACATTTATAGAAATTTCACAAGCAATGTACTTCATATATATTAATTAATTAAGATTCCAGAGGCTCAGTTCACTATGAGACTTTTCATATTTTGGCCTGGAGTTGTAAACAACTCTAATTTAACTGTTCCAGGGAGAGGGGGAGGGAGGAAGGGAAGGAAAGAAGGAAGGACAGAAGGAAGATTATCTTTGACTGTTTTCATAAGGTGCTGTGGAACCCTCAGAGTTTACCTTGACTCCTTCCAGAAGCTGACAGAACTGCTGTCAAATGGCTGAGTGAATGAGTCAAATGAAGAACATTTATACATAGTTCCACCCATTTTGGCTCCATGAATGAATTGTAAAATAATACCAGCATTTAATTCTGCTACCTTTTTGTCCTAAATGACTTTATTCTCATCTACATCTTTTATTCTGTCCAAATCTCATTCTAGTTACTCATTGTTTACCAATTAATTTTTGTTACTTTTTGTAGGAAACCTTTTCCCACATTAGGAAATAAAATCATGAAGTTGAGGTGTAACAGTGGGGCTCGGGGGGTCAGAGGGGAACACCTCTGCCGTAAGCAAAGGCTGAGAAAGTTGGGATTGCTCAGCCTGGACAAGACAAGGCTCTGGGGGGACCTTGGAGCAGCATTCCAGGACTTATAATAAGAAAGGTGGGGACAGACTTTTTAGTTGGTCGTGTTGCAATAGGACAAGGGGTAATGATTTTAATCTAGAATAGGATAGATTTAGATCTAAGGAATAAAATTTTTGCAATCAGGGTGCTGAAGCACTGGCACAGGTTGCCCAGAGTGGATCCAGGTGGAAGCCCCATCCCTGGAAACATTCCGGGACAGGTTGGACCTGTAGGGCTCTGAGCAACCTGATCTGGTTGAAGGTGTCCCCGCTCATGGCAGGGGGGTTGGACCAGATGGACTTTAAGGGTCACTTCCAACCCGACCCATTCTGTGGTTCCATGAAAACAACTCAGTCTGCATTGTCCTTCACAAAATGCTGTTCCCAGACAAAATGAGGGAACAGATAATAATAGCAAATAGCCTCAAGTATTGAAACTAATTTTCCTATTCAGATTAATGTTCTGCTAGGATTCTCTTCGTATGCTGCCCTGTGTTACACCGGAGAATTTTCCTGCGTTCATTTCCACCCGGGAATGTCTTTGCCTCCAAAAGAAATTATCCTGTGCCTTTGTAGCTGCTGAATACAGCTCCTGTTGTTATAGAGCAGCTTAACCTGAAGGCTGTGTATCTACAATTTTAATAACTTCATTGTACAGGAGCAGTTTGTATTTTAGAGGACTTCCTATTTCCATGTCTCTGCAGCGTTTATGGGCAAACCAGTGCAGAGAGAGACAGACACCTGAAAGTTTCTGAAGTGTCATTGTCACAGCTCAGCTCAGTAAGACACTCATATGAAAATTAAACACCAACAAGCATTGAGGGGAGAAAAACTAATTTCAAAACTATGAGAAGTATTAAGCTTATAAATGATGGTGTTGAAAAGTGATCCTGAGAGCTGTATCTGCCATGGAAACAAATCAAGGTATGATCAGAAGTTTTTAATCGCTGAACTGGTTAAATTCTAAACCCTGCCTGTGCTCTCGTTCTGCTGCAATCTTGATTAGTTCCCTTCTGCTTTGATTGTCTCCTTTGAAAGCTCACAAGAAGAGGTTAGAAGCCAGGAACAGAAATAAAAATTGAAAAACCAAAATCGAAGCAGCCCAAGCTCAAGAATTTAGGTTTGTAGCTGTGATAAATATTTTATTGCATTTTAGACAGTGGCTGAATATTTTTGTTGAGGATAGAAATGATTGATTTGAATATGTCTAGTGGTAAATGCATCACACTGAAAACTTTTTCCTACATTATTCCATGATAAATACTGACTAGAAATACAGTGATAAAACAATGAAGCAATTTTTGTGAATGTAGTAGAATTTACTTATATTTTTAGGTAGTACACAGCGTAATAAAGGATTTTATGCAGTGTAATAAAGGAACTACCTTTACTTATATGCTCAAATCTTAAGAATGAAAGCAGTTGCTTTGGTAATAAGCTTAAAGCAAGTTCTTTTGAAAATTAGTTACACATGTCAGCTCCTTATTTAGGGTAAGATTCCAGTCATTGATACTTGAGATTAGGGAAGAATAATCCGCACATCCACCAGGAAATCTGCATTCTGGAGAGCATTTCCCCTACATGCTGCAGGAATTTAGGGGAAGTATGTGGGAAAGGCAATAAGCTCTTAAAAAGCAAGACTTATTTTAAATGTCCTTGAAAGCAAAACAATACAATTCTTAAGGCTTTTAATGCATTTTTGTATGAGTGTAAAATTTAGTTGCATTTGTCTTTTCCTTATATAATTAAAGTGCAATCTTAAGGCAACCTCGCATTCCTTTAAAAATCAGATCATGATAATGTCTCTTACTATGGAAATGCTTTGCTTTCTAAAGTCCACACACAAGTATTCAAATCAACTTAAAATATATTTACTGGGATTATTTTTGGAAAAAAAATTTTACTTAAAATTCACTCTTTTTTGTCATTTCCTTACATACATACATAAAATCTTTTACTTCATTTTAAGGAAAAGATGTTGTGGAGTCAGTTTCTAAAACAATTAAAATTGCTTGCTTGGTTTTTTTGAAATCAATCCTTTTTGCAGAAGAGGTCTTTTTGCGCCAAAAATCTATTTATGGGCAAGGTTTTGAGCGCTTGGCTTCACTACCCAGCTCTCCTTGTCAGCAGCAGGTTTAGGTTTTGTCTGCCCATCCATTTTCTGCAGAAATGGTTTCAGAAGCAGAGCAGAGCCAGCAGTGCTTTGGTAGAACACCCCACACCGAGCGGTGTGGAGGGTCAGCAGCGACTTCAGGATCTTCCCCACCCTCTCCTTCTGTCTGGAAGAATTTTGGTGCCTGCAGCTGTTTGTGCCCACCACAGTCTGCTCCTGGGTTCAATGGAGACTTGGGCTCAAGGCTTATCTCTGAGGAGTTGCTCCTTATCAGCTGCTGTAACTCAGCTGTATCTGTGCACGTGGTGCAATAATTCCAATCAATAATTCCAACAGCAGTAGAATGTCTGCTCACATTCCCAGTGTGAAATGTGGGAAGTCTTGGATGTCTGTAAAAGGTGGAAGTGATGGTGGGAAATGATGGCCGGGCTCTCAGAGGGGAAGAAGGTGTGGGCTTTTAATGTTGATTTATCAAATCAAAGTTTAGAAATGTGGAACACCTGAGAATTCTGCTGCTGTGGGAGGTTTGCCTGAGCTTTGGGAGCAGGGAGTGAACTGACTGATTGCTTTTCCCTCTCATGGACAACTCCACAGGCAGCACAGAATCCCAGAACTGCTGGGGTTGAAAGGGCCTCTGGAGATCATCCAGTCCAATCCCCGCACCGCGGCAGGGTCACCCGGGGCGGGTGACGCAGGAGCGTGTCCAGGTGGGTTTGGGATGTCTCCAGAGAGGGAAACTCCGCAACTCCCTGGGCAGCTGTTCCAGGGCTCTGCCACCCTCCGTGGAAAAAAGTTCATCCTCGTGATGAGGTGGAACTTCTTGTGCTTTGGTTTCTGGCCTTACACCTTGTTCTGTATCTGGACACCACGGAAAGGAGTCTGGCACCCTCCTCCTGACCCCCACCTTGGGGATATTTATATGTACTAATGACAGCCCTTCCCAACCCTCTCTAGACTAAACAGCTCCCTCAGTACACTCTACCTTAAGATTTATTTCTTGAGGAATGCAGGCTAAAACCAGACACGAGTAAGTGGGCAAGATCAAGAATTTCCATTTTCCAAACAACTAAAGAAACTTCTGTTATCAGACAACCGTTTTGAGACATCAGGGAAACAAAATTTAGTGGCTGTGTTAAGTGCCTGTGTCTTTTCTGGGTATGGCACTGCTTTGGGACATGGAGACAAACTTTAATTCCTGCTTTGCTGCACAGCTCCTGACAAACCACATCCCTTCCTCATGCCGCTGCTCCTGCTTTTTGCTTGTCTCCCATAGCCCATGGGTTCTTCCCAACAGAAACTTTCTCCTACTCTGTGATTGTGCAGCATTCATCACAACAGGATTTTGATTTTGGCAGGCAAATCTTTTTAAAAATACAGTATAATACTAGTAATAAAAAGAAATAATATAGAACACATCACTCCCTAGGACTAGAATTAGAGGTTACCACAAATTCACTGCATTGTTATGCATGTCCTTTGCAAATTCCCAGAATACAAATAACATTTTTCCTGCACTCCCTGACCTATTTTCTAATCTGCTTCTGCTTTCAGAAAAGACATAATAACTGTCTTATTTTTACTCACCTTTCTGACCTTGATTCATCTGTGCTATTCCTTTTGTCCTCATCAAATCAGCTTTAGCATTAAGAATGACTCTTTAAAGAGAGGACATGTCCTGCATGTGTTCCTTTTCCATTCCAGACTCTGTGTGTGTGTCTTCATTACCTTATTTACTATAACAATTAATTACCTTTTTTTGTCAGCTGACAGCAGAAGTGTCAATGTCAATATTCATAGGATTGATATCCTTTAATGCCTCTCTTAATTTTCACTATAGCTGTTAATTGTCACCAGACTACTCAGCTCTTTGTAGGAAGGCCATTTACTCTGATGAACACTTCATTATTTTCCAGCATCATCCTAAAAATTCTGTGTCAGTTTATTCCAAAATTCCGTGGTTCAGGAATGCCAATAAAATGTCTGGGACATTAAAATACTCTGAGATGATTCCTAGAATGAGCACTAGTGGTAAGAGTTGGACTGTTTTTGTGAAATGGATGAATATTTTGTTTCAGGATTTGAATCCTGAGTTTTAACTTCTGGAGAAATACTGATGTTTTCTTGGCTTTCTATCCCACAGTTTTTCCTCTTTTTCTTTTTAATTTAAATATTTTGACATTTGTTTAGTGAAAATAAACAAAAACCTGGAATGATACTCCAGTGTGGCCTCAGTGTAAAATATTGAAGAGAAGCAGAGTTAATACTTATCCTTGTGGAATTCGGAGCAGGGCAGGTGTATTTTAAAACAATCTTTATGTGGGTGTCCCGGTTTTTAACTAACACCCATCTTGTGAAAGCTCAGCTAAGAGAGCAGGAGGAGCTAGTGCATGATTGTCCCTATTTGAATGTGTAGGTACAGATGTTACTTGTTGCAGGTTGGAACACTGGGGAGTAACCAAGAGATTTCCCAGTTTTCACAGGAGAGTTGAGAAAAACTGAAGAAACATCACCAAATTGATTCACAGCTGCCTCACCAGATGTGATGCCATATCTTACACTTAGGTGAGGCACTGGAATGCAAGTGACACTTGAGATTATTTCTGTGAGCACAAATTTTTGGGGTTTGGTGCTGGCTTGCCTCACTCTGCTCAGTCTTTGTGTTAGACCTGCTGCTGCCCATGTTACCTTGAAGTGGGGAGTTAAATGGAACTAATGCATAATCCATGAAACCTCTGCACACCATTTCAGGAGGTAAGGCCATCAAAAAGTTCATGCTGAGTAGACTGCTCCATTCAACAACAAAGTGACATAAAGCACCCACTATTCATTCAATAGAAACACTCCAGACTGGGGGCAAAAGTGCTGCAGAAAAGCATGTTTTGCTGCAAGCAGCTATAGACACGTTTTTCATTTCATCTTTCACCCAAACCTTTATCATCAGGGCCAGTACTATTCAACGGTTATAGGAGATTGGCTCTTTCCTGATAATGTTTTTTCAGCCTCTTTGCCGATGTCGAGAACACTGAGCCGCTGTATCTCTATTGCACCTTTACAGAGGTGAAAAACAATAAAGGCTTAAAGTCAGCCCTTTGTGATAAAAAAAACCCCAACAAAATCCAAACCATACACATTTAAAGAATCTTTTATTTTAAAATGAACTGTGCTATATTAGTCAGTGTAGATGCCTCAGCTCTTCATTTGTTTACAGTGGGATTTTTATTTGACCTTCCTCTGCTAAATCAAGTAAAGGCAAGAAGGCTCATGGTTTCAGGGAGTTTTTGCTTCTAGATTGATAATGGTTATCATCACCAGGGAATAAAAGCTGCATCAAAGTAGAATTACAAGAAATCATCTGACATGACATTATGTGCATCCAATCCTCCAACAATTTAAGTCCTGTGTGGGGTTCTGGGAAAACCAGAATTGCACCCTCTGCCCTCAAACAATCCATAAAACAAGAGAAGTCAGCTTGGTCATTTGGGGTATTTTAGTCAACAACAAACCCTTCCCATTGCTCCGTTTCTCAAAGGGACGTGGATACCCTTTCTCCACAGTATCATGGCAAAGACCAACTGAGGAGGTTGTGCAAACACTCTCATACTCCACGTTTATGGCAGCCTTAGACAGCAGGAGTTGCTTTGCAGAAATAGTCATTGCCTTTCTTTGGTTTTGCCCTGAGCCTTCCATGTTTTCTTAAATACAACAACAGACGGGAGAGAATGCCCATTTCAAAAGCAGAAGACAAGAAGGAGAGTTCCAGAAAAGGAGTCCTCAAAGGAGTTGGATGGACATCATATTTAAAAAACCGGATTTTTCCCGTTTACTCCCTTAAGAACACAGTCGAGTGAGATCCAGTGCGGTCCCCAAGCCGCCTTTCCCGCCCGTATTGCCCGGCTCTGGCCCTGGGTCAGCAGCGCTCGAAACCGCCCGGCTGTGGGAGGCCGCGCCGGGCCCCGGATGAGAAGGGCTGGAGCTCCGCGCTCCGTCCCTAAAGGACAGGTGTTCGGGCACAAAACCCTCCCTCACAATCGGCCCTAATTAGCACCTTCAGCAGCAGCAGCTCCCCAGAGAGCCCGGAGAATGGGGCTGAGCCCCGGCCCCGCGCAGCGCCGAGCGAGCCCCGCGGGTCAAGGCTGAGGGGCAGCGTGAGGGAGCCTCGCCCGGCTCTGCCGCGCCGTGAATAGAGGGCCTCAGTCCGGGATTGTCAATCTGGCACCTTTCAAAAGCACTAAATTCACTTAATTAACAGACAGGGGGGGAAAAAAATAGCCTTCCCTAGCAACTCTTGCATCAAATGGCACTTGTGTTACCTTATATTCTGAGCACCTAACCCTATTAGCATGGCATTGTGTGCTCCTCTTGGAGTGCCTTTATGGGCACACCAATCTTAATGCACACACACTAATATGTACTGGGAGATTTAGCAGAATTTCAAATTAAATTGACATTACCAAGTAGAATTTATGGCTTTTTAAAAAATTTATTTTCTGTTATCTGTTACACAGCCTTAATTTCACAGGAGAGCATTTTCCCCCATATTAATATTCCTTTCTTTTTCCATGCAATTAAATCACTTTCCCCATTGAATTTCATGCCTTCCCTGGTCATTTTGTCCTTTTTCTTCTTCTTTCTTCTTCTTTTTTTTTTCCTGTTGGCACAAGGCAAGACTTTGCATTGCTGTGTTCTCATGAGGGATCAGTCTATTGTCTGCTATGTCTACAACACAGCAAAAAACATATGCCTCATTTTCTTTGCAAAGAGGTGCAGGATATACTAATTTGTACAATACCATATTGTGGAGATAGTAATTACCTATTTTTTGCCCTGTTCTGAGTATGATTATTCATAGTTGTGTAATTCTTAGGGCTACAGGCTCAGCTTTATGGCATGAAGGAGTCTGCACTTCACAAATTTGTTTTAACAGTAGATAAGTGGAGTTTTCCTGGTATAAAACTCTAATTTCTCAGAAACCTCTTAATAGAGACTCTTCATACTGTTATAAGTACCTGTATTTATTCCAGTAGATAATGTTTTCCAATGATAATGTGTTTACTCTTCAGGCTGGAGTAGATGATCATGCTCTAAATTAGCTATCAGTGAATAACCAAGTTATACTTGATAACTTTGACTTTTTTAGTACTAAAGCATCCTTTTGCATCTCCATTTTTCTTCTCCTTCCTAGAGCTCTCTCTATTCTGTGCTTCTTTCTGTAGATGAAAATCTGGAAAGGACATTCTCAGCTCTGAAAGTTTTAGGTGAAAACTATTCTGAATATAAAAAGTATATTCTGATGGTCCTTTCTGAGCAATGGCAGCTATAGGAGGTTTTCTTTCTAGAAAGCAGGGTTATCTTCCAGGTATCTGATGTATTATCTAAAAGATGACAGAGTAATACTTTTCTTGGTGAAACTGCTTGCTGTTGTGGCCAAGAAGCAATCCATTTTGCTCTGCTCCTTTCAAAAATTCCATATATTGTTTGGGACATGTGCTCAGATTATTTAGAACACAAGGCAGGTTTGAGGTGCCCGTTCATGCTGAAGCATTGTCATCGTTCAGAAACAAGGGAGAAATAAGGAAGAGCAATACAAATAGGAGGGAGAAGACGGGACATGTAAGAGTGCTAACAGGGCTGAGGGAAAGCTTTCTACTTTTAAAATGGGATTTCAGCTAATACTTCCTGTACTTTTTTTTGAGGTGATGTATCATTTTCTAATCCATTGCAAATAAAGCAACCTGGCTAAAATCAGTGGATGAACGCTGCAAACCACACACATCTGATGGATTAGTACATATAATTTTTCATATATCTACAAACAAACCTACTGATTACCTTTATTAATAAGGCTATAGCTGTTGTTCAGAGTGGGCACTACCTCACAGTAGCTAATGCACATCAGAAAAAATCACAAGCAATATAAAATACAGTGATTTTATTGTATAGCAAACCTAAATATGGCAGCACTGACCCTCAGTGAGTCAACTCAGGGACCAACTGGACCTGATTGGCTCCTGACCTTTTTCTCTGTTATTAGCTGTCTTTCTTTTTATTTCGCTCCCTTCCCCCCTCCCCCCCCCCAAATAAATCTGGTTTAAGGTATAAAACTTCAGTTAATTTTTAAGCAATGAAGGATAGCATCAAACTATAAGAATACACTGTCACTGCTACAGTGCACTTCCTTCCCTGGGATTTTAATACCACGAACAAAATTCTTTGAATTATGTCGTAAAATACTTGTTAGTGAATTTTAATTAGCAAATAATTCCTGGTCCAGGATTACAAGGCTACTTTTAGTTGGTGTTTTGTCAGTATTGTTCAGTAAATGGCCACCAAGGGTTCTTTCTGAAATTTGGCTTGGCTACCCACCCATGGTCCAGTTTGTAGACAATTACATCAGCAATTTGTCTTTTGCCACAAGGCTGGGTGTCCCAGGGACGGGGGGGATTTCCTTGGATGCTTTGTGTTTGATAACCCATCGGTGCCCCAGGACAGACCCGCTCCTCGTGCCTGACCAGCCCCAGCGCCGGTTCCGGGCACCCACTGCACCCCCGCTCTGGGGGGCGGCTCGACCGACCCGCTCGGGGCCGCGCCCGCAGCGCTCCCGCTCCCGCTCCCGGTGCGTTATCGGCTCTGTCAGGTCTCTTGTCCCCCGGCACTACATTTACATTTGCAAGGCAGCGGGCAGAGAGCTCCGAGCAGGTTTCAGAATTCCCCACCGGGCACGTTTGCAGGGCGGGCAGTGGCTGTCCTGCCCGGCACCAGGCAGGAATGCATGCCCTGGGGCGGGGGACATTTCCTGCTCAGACCCTTCCAGGCACAGCAGGATGCCCACCTTAAGCTTACGGGCAGGACTCCAGTGGAAAGTAACTCTTTCTCTTCTAAGATCGGTCTTTTTCCAACAAGCCCTTTTCCCCTTATCTCCGGTGGCTCAGAGACTTTTCCTCTCGACCCTCCTTGTTTGTGTTATTCATTGTCTGTGTTGTATTCAAAGGTGTCATGGGCCAAACCTTCACCGTGCTATTCCCTGACCCCCACTCCTGCTTCCAGGAGTACTTTGGCAGCCCTCTGCTTTCTCCTCTCTTCAGCTCATCCTACTGAATGACAGCACCATGATTTAAGGAAATAAAATAGTGTTCAATCAAAAACGTCACTATGGTACCTTAAAAATACAGTGATTCGAAACCAGAGCAAAATTCCATGAGCATTTGATGGAATGTCACTAGAAGTCTCAAAATATGTAATTAGGCAACGAATAGGAAAAAAAAGGCATTTTGGTGGGATGAATGGAGGAAAATTAATGACCAAAACCAAGCAAAATGGGTAGTCATGAAATTTGATCTCCAATATCTGAACTAAAAATGTGTTGATAGAAAAACTGGGGATTTTCTGACAGATATTTCAAAACACATCACCTGCAGTATCTGTAGAATACCAAGACATGAGGTGCAGCTACACTGGAGATATTGTGTATCTCTTGTTTTAGGCTATTTTCTAAATTGTGTTTCTGTGAGACTAAATGAGAGCAATGCGGACTCAATACCATCAATTATTTTAAGCACTTTAATTTCAGTTAATATTTTTGTTAATTTTTAAGTTAATTTGTGCTTGCTGTAATCCTGGGACTCCAACTGGGTATTATGAGAAAACTCCCCTAGGAAGGAGCCCAGGTCTGAGCACTGCAGGCCTGTTTCAGCCTCCCTTCCTGCCAAGGGCAGCCTTCCTTATTTCTCTGTCTCTGTCACTTCACCACTGCAACTTTGAGTAAATTGGGATAAATTTGATAGCATAGGATATGTGCAGGTTAAATCACATTTGTCCACTGCAACTGATGGAAAAGGGGGTTCTGATTTGTCTCCAGGAGAAGGATTATCAGAACTTGACTGGCACACGTTGTTTTCAAATGTGATTTTCTTTTTCTTTGTAGCAGAGCACTAAGTGAGCCCAGTAACTGAGTTTTACAACTCTGGAAATTATTAGAACTTTTCTTTAAAGCAAGGAAGTCTAAGAGTAGCCAATAAAAGACTGTGGGAAGGGTCTGATCACCCGAAATTGCACACAAGGTTGGTACTGTGGAAACCCAAGAAATGAGATTTTTATGCCTACTGTGGGCTTCTCTTGGGCTGAAATTGGATGCATTCTTTGATAATGGACCCCAAAGAAGAAATATGTACACAGTTGTGATAAACCAGCTTATTTTTAAGTCAGATTTGTGAACCTGAATCCACAACTGAAAACAAGGCCGTGCTCTGGGAATGAAGACGAATATTTAACACAAAGTCAGAAATGGGTTTCTGAAAATGAGAGATTGTTAAAGTTATGGGGAACATGTGCAAATTGTAAAATATCAGCAAGTCTTCTCTGCTGCAAACTGATCTAAAGCAGCTTTCCTGTTTCCCCAGCAACCTTGAGCAATGCTAGCTTGTTTCTTTGGAAGTAAATTAAATGTGACTTTCAAGTAGTTCATTATTTCAGTGGCCACAATGCCTTTTGGGAGCAAGGACTTTCGATAAATCATATTAGGATTTGCTGCACTTCTGAAGGGAGGCAGATAAAGGATTTTTGCAGAAATAGTTTCCAAATCTAGCACATATATTTTTTTTTTTTAGAAATAACAAAAATTATGTTTCTATTGATACAAGGGAAAAAAAAAGAATAAAATGTATTTGCTGTGTGTAAAGAAAGCTTAAATATTGTTTGGCGCTGCATGGAAAGGCAGCAGGTGCTGCAGGCGGTGCAGATGTGACCCTGAACTGTGGACACCTCTGCAGATGCTGGAGCGGAATGTCCTTCTCAGCCCAGCCCATCCAGGGCTCAGAACTCGGGAAATCTTCCACAGAGCCCCTTCCACGACCCAGTCTCTGTGTGTTTATGAACTACAGCATCTCCAGAGTGTCTGCAGGATGCACAGAAATGGGTACAAGACTTTTGTGCTAATCATTGGGGCTTTTTTGGTGGCAGTGCTGGAAGAAAACTGCACGGGGAATTTGCTTGTGACTGAAGTTGCATTGGTCAAGGTCTGGTAGGAGTTCAACAGAACCTTGGATCAATCAGTTCGGATTTAGTTTTGTGTTGGAATGACACCCACTCAGCTTTGGTACTTTCCAGGCTGGGAAAAAAAGCATTCAGCTTTGGTGCTTTATTTTAGTGGAATAGAATTAGAAAGGAATGCATTTTTGGAAGGTCAGGTTTTGGTTGTTTGGTTGGTTTGGGGTTTTTCCCCCCCCCCAATATATGGGTTTGTTGGAAAGAGTCTATGGGAAATAATTTTTTTAGCGAAAGCAAAAATCTGTCATAGAAAAAAAATGTTTTTTTTACCAACAGAAGTCTGTGTAATAAGAAACCCATTTTTCACTTACAAGCAGTGCCAAGGAAGTGAGGTTATTGTCCAAGCAGTGTGGCTCGTGACTGGTCCTACCTGAGCTGATCACATCACACAAGTTATTTCAGTGCTATTCAAAAGGACTTTGAACGGAAAGAACCACAGCAGAGAATGGAGCATCCATTAAACGTGACTTGGAATACCAGGTCTCCCATCACCATAATCCATTACTTTTTTGAAAATTTACTGGGCTGGAGTCTTGCTCTGTGTGGTTAGAAGAGCTGCTTTAGTAAGAATCATAGTCTTCAGTTTATTTTCCAAAATGTGAGTTGTCTAGGAAGACATCACTTTGTTAAACAGAAAGTGAGAGTGCCTCACATGTATGAATTTCTTTGTTTCGACATATTTAGTTGAGCAACTTCACAGTTACCAGCACACCATTTTCTTTTCATAATAACTTACTTTTACTTCTTAAGAAATACATTTTTAAAAAATACTGAGAAATGCTAACGTAAGAAATTAAATAGCACCTCTCAAAATCGTCTGACTGTTTGACTGATACTGCGTATTTTTCAGATTGTTGATGTGGGAGGATTTACAAATGTCAATGTTTCCATCTCATTGGGGAAAAAATGTTGGAATATCACACTGAAATATGAGAGTAATGCCATTCGCCTTCGAAAACCCTGACCTAAGGACCCTCTGATTCTCTGATAAAGGGCAGCCCTTCAGGTGTTCAGATAATTCTTCTCCCAAGGAAAGCCTCTCCAGCCCCTGCTGTGCTCCTGGACCTTCACCAGTGTCTGTGCTTTGCCCACATTTGGAGCTGGGATCCCACATGAGGGCAAATCTCACCCTGACATGAGGCAGCTGAAATAGTCACAGAAACATAGAATGGTTTGGGTTGGAAGGGACTTTAAAGATCATCTGGTCCCTACCTAGGACAGGGACACCTTCCAGCAGAAGGACATGATGCCAAACACTCTTCCTGGTAAAGCTCAGCCATGGGGTCACTCCCTGTCCCCAAACGACAGCCATGGATCTGTCTTCCCATCACCCTCACCCAGAAACCCCAAGTCTGGCTCAGTGTCCCTGAGTGTGAGTGATTTGTTCATGGTGTTCCTGTAAGTGATTGCTTGTGGCATCTTATATCCTTATCTCGGCTTGTGCAGCCCCCTCATGAATATTCTGTACATATGGAAGACTTTTCTATATCATTGCCCATTAACAAGGGGGATAATCACTCATCCAGTTATCAGGAAGTCAGGGAAGGCCTTTCCTGGAGCCCTCAGTGCAGAGAATCCTGGGACACCCAAGGAGGTTAAATGTGCCCGACATTATGATCATTACTTTTTTTTTCTGTGTAATTACTGTATTATAATAAAGTTGATCTAAGATAAAGAAACAGGGTATTAAAGTTTGTTAGGGCTAAAAGACCATATTGGTGACTCTTTGCCTTTTTCAGTCGTGGGACAAAATGCATCTTTGGACTGATCCATGGCAATGAGCATTCTCTCCTGAAGCCCACAGGAGGGTCCCAGCTGGACACGGAGATGCTGTGTCATTGCACACTTGCTCTGAAGAGAAGCTGCTCCAGTGTAAATGCAGAAGGGGAGGGGAAGGTGCAATGATGCATCCTTACAGCAGCAGCAATGCTGAATTTCAGGCTCAGGCTGAAAAGTCTTAACCTCTAGAAAATTTAAACTGTTTCATAACATTAATGAGCTTTACCTGCCTTTTCTCAGCTGCTCCATCACAATTTAGCCGCCCTTTGAGAAGCCAATGAACTGAATGCATTCTGGTACAGTAGCAGAACTCAATAATTTTACAGAAGTGACTTGCCCTGTGCAATTGGTATAAATGTAACACAAAAGTGGCTCAGAACTCCTCTCCTGGCAGTTCTGGCTCTTGCCGACACTGTGGCAGAGCCAGTGGATCCAGCTGACTCCAGCCTCTTAGGATTTTAACACAAAATCACGTTTTCTTAAATTCCATTGATCATCCAAAGAAAACAAAAGAGCAATAATATCCAGTTGCACAAGCAGTATCTTTGCTATAGCTGTTTCTAGCGGAAATTTGAAAAAGGGCCATCCAAAAAAAGAGAAATACACTAATTCTGACACAAGGTAATATCCTTTAGCCGAGGTGGGAAATGTGTCTTGCTCTGGAACCTGGAGTTTTCCATTGTCAGCTCTGGGGCCTTTCCAAGTTATTCTGTTTTGTATCTGTATGAAAAGTTTTGGTCTTGTGCCCGTTTTTGAATTTTTTTTCTTGTGAATGATTATTTGAGTGGTAACTGGTGTTTTGAAGTACAAAATTTGGTCTCACTTTGCAATATTTCCCTATTTCACAGGCTTGAGAAACTGTCACGGGGTTTTGTTTCTTGTGTGTCCCTTACATCTAACATATTTTTTCAGTTTATTTCAGAAAATAATGGGCTGCTGATTTCACAAGTCACCTGATGCAGCTGTCCACTGCTCAGTGTTGCTGTCTTTCAGAGCATTCTCCAGGGCACAGAGGTGACACCCAATTACCTGATACACAGCTCCTGCCAGCAGCAATTTTCAGTGTGTAAAATCTGTTCATAATTGAGGGAGAGAAATATGAAAGGTATTAAAGTCATACTTGACTAGGAAAGCTTTCAGGAGGAACAGAGTAAAAAAAAAGGATATAATTCCTGGTAAATATGATATTCTTTCTTAAGACTCAATGGGATATGGTAACTCAGGTGCCATGATACCAGAAACAACACCACATTTAAAGTCTGAGAAGTTGCCTACAAGGTCTCTTCCAACCCTAACCGTTCCAGGATCCTATGACTGCTTAGTTGGTGCTAACATGGAACAATGCACATACTGCTTGACTCCACCCCTGGATGTAAAGAAGCCTCATCTGAGAGAGATTAAGTTATTCACATGATGCCCCCTTTCCCAGGCAAGTGTAACCTCAGTTTTCTAACTTTTCTGCTGGTCCTCAATCTTCTTTTCCAGCTTCTGGTCTACCATTTGTATTATTAAATAACTCACTGAGAGAAGCAGAGAAATTACTGTTCATTATTCTGCATATTAAAAAAACCCCAACATTAAAAAAAAAGAAAACCCAACAGCCCTTCCATAAGGTAGCAAGACCATAGTTAAGCAAAGCAAGAAGTAAATAAAGCAGAAAAAAACCACATAAGAATGTGGACAATGAATGAGTCAAAAGTCTCAGCTCTGTCACCTCTTACAGGAGCCACTGGGAATGTGGGAATGTTTCCAAGGGTCCTTGCTCCACCCTTAACCCAGATGACCAATAACTTTACCAACTACTTTATGCTACTGTTGGGCATTGCCTGACCAACAGGCAATGTGTGTTTTTCTGGGCTAATAATACTTTTCTTTTCCTTTAACTATGATTTTGGTAGGACTGCACCTCCCCTGAATCTATGCAGTCTTCTCTCTCGTTAATTATTCAAGGACATCATGCAAAAGGCAAATTATTAGGTCAGTTTGCAGGCAGATTGAGCACCCCTATACAAACAGCTTCTGTTATTAAAATATGCCATAATCAATTTTCAGAAGGACCTGCAGTTTTGAGGCTCCATGCACAGCTAATAGGAGGTAAGACTTCTTTAACAATGTTGTCAAGTAACCTTCATGTGCAGAAATAAAAAAAGGGAAATATCAATTATGTAACTATGAGGTGGTTAATTTGCCGACTGGAAAACAAATACACTTGACCACACAATTCCATTTAATTTCATTATGAATAATCACTTTCCCAACCAATATTACTGTAATAATAACAACGAAAATAAATCCAGATGTTCACTGGGCCCTACAGGTTTTACAAGAGCTCGACCACAGCACTACATCATATGAGTCAAACACAGGACCTACAATAATTTCCTTTCAGATTGCCTCTTTCCTGCGTTTCTTCTCTTTTTAAATTCAGTGTTCAGGACTAAACTACATCTCCCATCAAGCAATGCAGGCTCCTCCCCGCCGTGGAGAAGGGTCAGGACAGCAGCCACAGCAGAGGCTTTTTCCAGTTCATCTTTTATCAGTGTTTGGAATTCACCTTGTAAATTCACTTTGTGTTTAGAAATGTATTTTTCCAATTCCTCTCTCCTTTACAGATTTTCTATAGCACATCTGGACTGCTACACGTGAACATCTATCAAATTAGGTGAGCTGGGCAGTGAAACAAAGTTATGTGTGTGGCTAATTAACTCTGCCTCCAGTGTTAACTGAGACACTCGGTGTGTTCTGTAGGGAGATATGGGCTGAAAGGCATCCTGCAAAAATGGATCAAGGGCCTTTTATGTGCTGAGAGTTGTTCAGGAGCTCTTCCTCACTATGAATTATAGTTAAATACCTTCTTGCCACACATTGAAAATTCAGCACAACTTCACGCAGCCAAGTGAAATTCTGATGTTAAGATGGTCCCAGACATTTGGCCTGCTGGAAAAGTTTAGCAATCCTTATTCCTGCCGTTTTTTGTCTCGCAATAACCTCTGGAAAACTAGAAAAGGATATGAAGATGTCAGTAATGTTCAGCCTAATGATTTCTTGAGAATCCATTTAATTATCTCCACGAGTCATTTTTGCAGTACCAGCCCCAGGTTGTTGAAGTACATTTTAGCTTTGCTCGAAGTATTTATGTAAATAGTCCCAGTTAGGGATGGGGTTTTGGTTTGGTTTGGTTTTTAATCCTTTTGTACTTCTGATGGGGCCCTTTTGTCTCTGACTTTTCAACCTGCAGGCCGAGGAATATATGCAGCATTGTCCTGCTCTGCATGCCTCACCACGCAGATTCACCCTCTGCAGCAGCCACAACTTGGGGACAGTTCTACTCTTTAAAGTCAGAAGTCAGAGGGACTGTGCTCATAAGTATTCCACGGAAGCAAGACAATCTGATGGAGTGGTCTTCAAATTCTACTTTTGAAATGCTCAAAGTTAAGAAATATAATTAAACTGCAACTGCATTAACATTTATATAAAATATAGACCAAATGCTTATCCTGATTCACCAAACAAATTACAGTTTGAACATTATAAAAAAAAAAAAAACCCAGCTACTTATCAACAGCACCATTTGAAATTATTGCCAGTACTACAACTCTAAATGCATAAGATGCCTTAAATACAAACCCTGAACATTTACATACTGATTCCATGAGCAAAGCAAAAGGTATTTGCCAGTAACAGTACAGGACTCAGCATTTTTATTGTCTGAGTAATCCTGGTTCGCTCTGATATGAAAATTCAATTATTTTAGAACTGGTCGTCTCATTAAATTTTGACAAGGAGCACAAGCTCAGTACCAGCTCCAGCTCTAAGAGGCTGTGGGAGCCTGACAGCTCCACGGTGAATTTTAAAATGTAGTATTTTTACAGGACAAGATTATCTGACAATTTTATATTAAAAAAGAAAAAATTAATCAAATACATTGTAATATCCAACACTGCTAACTTGGCCTTTTTGTAGATATTTTTATGAAAATTTATTGTAAAAATGGGAGTCCACTGTTTATTGCATCTTCTCCCCCAAGCCCACCTCCATGTCTTATGCTCCACAATTGTGCTAGGAAAAAAAAGTGTGTCTTTATGCGAGCAGCAAGTATTTAGCCACTCATTGTTAGCACTTTTTCCTTTCCTCAATTGAAATGTGTTTGCAATCAGTTTTATAAATATTATTTCTAACAGCGGCAAACCTTTTATTTCACCTACACATTTACCATTGGTGCTATCAAGGGGTGTTTAGACAAAAAGGGTTTTTTGTCAGAAAACGTCAGTTCATTGAAACTAAAACTTTTTACAGCATCACAGCACTTTGGTAAGACTTTCACTGGAAAAGGCTTCTCAAGTGTAAGGTGACATTCCATGACCACCAGACTGCTGGAGTATTTTGATTTACAACCTGAACCTCTGGTGCCACCTGCACCATCACAACCTGGCCATGGAGCTGTTGCTTTGTCATGTCACAGATTTCCCTTCTCCAGCCCTGCTGGAAGTGTGAAACACCTCAAAATGCACATAAAGCCAACAGCTGGGCATGGACAATGTGGGAAGAACCCAGCAGAGAATGGGATTTGTGAGAGCACAAAGGGCTACACGGTCTTGTGGCAGACTCTAAGCCATGCTTAGATCATTCTCGAGCTGTAGCAGACCTGTGTACATTCTACTTCCTGTGGAAAGAGTACTTAATTATTTTTCAAAGTAGAACAGCTCCAATAAAAAAATAAGTCAGTGTTCCATCTCTTAAACTGCTTGGTAGCACGGTGCTTGTGGCAAAAATGGTGGAACAGACTGGGAAACAAAGGCTTGTATCAGATCTTCTCTATCACAGGGAAGTGTTTTTTAATGTGGCTTCATAGTTCTGGAATTGGGGGGATGGAGAAGGAAATTAGGATTTGTTCCACTCCAATCTAGAATGTGAAATCTGGGGCAATCCTAGAAACACTTTGTAGGATACAGGACATTATTCCCCTGTTCTGGTCTCACAGATCTGGTATTACAGAGGTCTGTGCATTTTCAAGTACTTCATTTCAGCTGTTGAACAGTTAGTAAGCAATGAGTGTACAAAGAGTAATTTGCTTCCGATTTGAAAAGCCACTGCAAGCAAACATTGATTCATTAAGCTTATTCATGACCTTTGCTCAAATATTACTTGAAGACACTCCCTGAATTTTCATCAAGCAAATAACATTTTTTTTGTGTGTGTTCCATTATTTCTAACACTTTGTTCTTACTGCTGTAAAAGAATCCAGTAAACCAGAGGGTCTGTATGGTTATCACTATAATAAACTTATTACTGCAAATTTAAGGCAGTCACATTAAGGAAACAAATCATTAGGTAATAAGAACAATTAGACTCAATTATCTTAAAGGTCTTTTCCAACCCAAACAATTCTATGATTCTATTGCAAGGTCAACACAAAAGTTCCATTTAAGATCTACCTCATGATTTCTTGAAAAATGTTCAAAGCCTAAACCAATGTCACCTGAGGACCAGCAAAAGAGGATTTCTGTTAAACATGTCAATACCAGAGTGACAGAGGCATCCTCACTGTTGCAATCTCCAGAGAGAAGTTATTCAAGAGGACCTTGTATGGGAAATAGGAGACATGTTGGACTACCCCATAGACTGCTCAGGGCCAGGGACATTTGAAATACATATTTCCTAGAAAAAAAAGCAGTTTGAATCTTTTTTTCTGCGTATTTTAATTAACTTCTGTGAAGGTCACACATATCTCTATCTGTGAAATGCACAGTGTGTCACTCATTTTAAAAATCTGGATATTTAGCATTATCTTGCCATTATAGTCCAACTTTTTTTTTAATCCAAAATTCCACTTTAGTGATCAAATTAACGAGATGACAAGCTCCCTATCCTTACAAGCTAAGCATTTTATGTTTTATACTCAGATATACTCTGTGTGATATAAGATGAGACTTCGTAATGGGATTCAGGGCAGTTGAGTGCTAAATTATAGCAGGCTTATATCACAGAAAATTATAACAATGAGAGGAGAATTCATATCATGGCTTTAGTAAGGGAGGAAAATTAAGACTTTGCAATTAAAGTAGTAACCTAAAACTTTAAAATAATTTAAACAGTTTCTGAATACATGTAATGTTCTGTACTTATCTGGAGGCAGGATTGGCAGCTGTTTGAAAGGACCCAAGTGAAATGTGGACAAGGTGCATGTTATGTCCTCAGAACACAGATCTGTCATTTTCTTCATTGTTCACGAATACATTGGTATTGAATATCTCTTTCCCACAAATTCACAGGCTCCATGCAAGGCTGGAGAGAAAACCAGTGTAATGTTATCGTTAAATTGAGGTTGCATACAACTTTATGATAGTCCTTACAACTGCAGTTTGTGAATTTGCCAGGAGCAACCCAATCAGCGATTTTCCGAGACGAACGCTGAACTATGTAGTAAAATAATCCTTTCCTTCAGAAGGAGAAAACTGCAATTTTCTTGTAGACATAATTTACAGAATTATTACTGACAATTTTAGAATTCCACTGGGTGAAACACTGGGGGCTTGAGAACAGAATTTCTTATCCTCTTAAGAACAGGCAAATTTTAAACAGACAGTGTGTCTATAGCATCTGTGTAATAACACAGGAGGAACCTGACCCAGAAAACCAGTGGTGGATTCCTTTCCTTCCCTTATTTAAATCTTCTGCCTGTTTGAAAGCTGAGGTGCTTTGGGTAAGATGCAAAAAGAGCTCAGGTTCATATTCTGGTTTCTTCTCACGTACCTCTGGAGTACACTCAGTAGTGCATTTACAACCAGGTTTTTCATTTGAGCTCCGCTGCATAAAAAGATCTTGCCGCAGCTATTTAGAAGATTTCCTGCCCTGATGAAACCCAGAAGTTTGTGTAATTGTTTAGATTGCAAATCACAGAGAAAATGATTCAGTTTAAGTGTCAAGAAGAAAGAAAGGCATAAAAAGGTATTGCAAATTATAGTGAGATTTGATGTTTAGATTTCTTGTGGAAAGCTGTTTTATAATCTCATAGGAACAAGTGAAAAGGGAATAGTGTTCAATATAGATGTCATATCTCTAGCTGGTTTAGACCCAATCCTGCAGACTTACTGCAGGCACATGAAGATTTCCAGCACCATCAATTAACTGATTGAAAATCAATGGTGCTAATTTCGGTGAAATAGCAGGAGCTATCGTTGTAGAGCAAAATACCCTGTGCTTGTTTGAGTTCTTTCTGATGTGAATGAAGGCATCAAACTCGCTTCTTCTTTAACTGGGTAAATATTTTTAATGGTGGGCTGGACAACTTGCAGGGTTTGACTGTCTGGTATGAGTCAGCTTCACAGAGACCAGTGCAATTACATCTGTTCTTTGTACAGTCTGACATCCAAGGATCCAGATGAGCTGCTGAGGCTCTTCCAGCTGCAGGGATGTAAGGCCCAGCAGTTTCCATTGGATCTCTCCTGCCTTTCTGGGATTGAGTGATTTGACCACTTCTGTTCTCAGTTTCCCTTCACAAGGTCAGAGCAAACCTGGTTTGTAGTGATGCCACAAAATGGACTTTGGACCAAAGTGGCTTCAATTCAATCTATTTCCACTCTGCTGGCCGAGGGTGATTCCCAGTGAAAGTCAGGACGGATCATTTGTCAAGTACAATTGAAATGGGGAATGTCTTCCAGGACTTTCCTGGAGTGACCTCTGGACACGACTTGTCAAGAGCAAGGTTTGTAGCCGTGGTGCTTTGCAGGAGTGCAAAGAGTTCCTCACCTGGTTCCAGTCCTTTTGCCTTTAGGGGAAACATTTTAAGGGGACCCAGGTAACAGCCTGTTAGAAGCAGGTACCCAAGCCTACCCTTCCCTGCTCAGAATTCCTTCCCTGGCACTCTGCTCAGAGTCATCTCTGGATCAGTTCTTGCGTTGGTCACATCACAGGCAAATCTGGTTTTAACAAAAGTGTGTGTGCTCAGTGCCAAGTTTTGGACACTCCTGGACTTCCAGACTGGAACAAGCAGCCCACACAGGGCATAGACAAACCAAATACTGTCCTTTCCTCAAGGAAGCCTAAATAGTGTAGGTGATGTCTAAATTCTAGTTACATATCTAATGGGACTAGCTGAAAACAAGAGGGGCAAATGCAGTCCAAAAGGCAGTTACCTTCCACATTCTAAACCCAAGAGCAGAATTAGTGCACAATACAACAGGGTTAGCAAACAGACAATAAAACCCCACATGCTAAATTGCTCTACCAACATTCATCATAACTGCTTGGTCTGGCTTGAAATAACCTGACAGTTCTCCATTAAAAACAACAGAAAAATTGGAGAAAGCGATATTCAATATATACTGAATATATACTGAATATATACTGCATGGGTGAAGCAGCATACAATGGAAACCAAAGCAAAACTGGAGAAAAACACAGTCCTGAGCAAGAGTAAAGTAGAATGTTTTACTGTCATATCTAGATAATCAAGAAATAAAATTGTTTAAACTCATCCTTTGCTGGCTGCTACCCATACTGAGTTTAGTATGGTCTACACAAGGTGTTTCAGGTGTGCTGTAAGATATGTCTGCACTGATGCAGTTTTCCAGAGTCACACAAGGTAGACTTTTCCCCTGTTGGCACTGAAATCTTTGACAACACAAACCCAACACAAACAGTCGTTAAAATAAGCCATTACCCTCTATGTGCAAGATCTCTAAAATGTTATGAGGTTCTTCAAAAATTGGATACAGTGACCTGGTATCTTTTAATTGAGGAAATAGGGAGTTCAGACACAATGACAGGAAATAGAAATAGTTGATTTTTCAGTGTTTAAAAATGTATTTCACAGGAAGTCTTTTACTGATATAGGGACTGAAATGTGTGATCTCTTCAGCCTGGGCAGATGGGTCTGACAATTAATGGGAGGATCTTTCAGTGATTTTGCAAATTCCTTGATTTACATTAGTTGGTGGCGAATGTGAACCACAAAACCATATGTGTCTCTCAGTGCCAGTGTTTCAAACTGCACCTAGACTTTAATAGAGGAACGAAAATTATAATTCCTATTTTATTCTTCCTTAAAAACTGGTGGAATTTCAGCGTAATAAAGATCAGTTAATTGACACATACGGGGCAAAAATGAGAATCACATATTTATTGTCCATTTTTAATGGTTTTTTTCCTTTCTGAACCCAGACTCCAGGCCAGCCTCCTATCCAAGTTTTCCTTCATGCCTTATTGTCTATTCTGTTCAGCTATTTAAAAAATGTTGAATATCAACAATGGCTTTCAGTAGTGTATTGTCAACTTTTGTATGAAGCAATCTTGGTTGAATGAGAAGATCCCAGAGCTTATAGTTCTATCTACTGTGCTGCACTGGGTTTCTGCTTGAATGTGTGTGACTGATAACAGGACAAATTTCTACCTTCGTTATTGCATTTCAGCTACATAATTCATTTGCCAAAATCTTTTAGGAAATATCTTTATAACATATTGCACAAGACATCAGGTAAGTGCTTGTAACGTAAAAATAAGTACAGATCCAGAAACTGCCTTGTCAAATTTGTTTGTTAATTGTAGATCTGCTTCTGCCAGGTTGTTTTGCAGACTTTTACAATTTTGTGGGGAGCTGTGTGCCAGGGAACATCTCTAGCAGAACATCTTTGCTCACACAAAGGAATTGGTGCTGGATCTGCACTGCTTTTAAAGTCTAAAGGCAATATTTAGAAATATCTGGGGGGAAATGTTGCGAATGTGTGCACAGCTTATGGATTTTTCAAGTAACAGATTTT
Source organism: Ptilonorhynchus violaceus (assembly GCA_013397565.1). Classification (NCBI taxonomy): domain Eukaryota; kingdom Metazoa; phylum Chordata; class Aves; order Passeriformes; family Ptilonorhynchidae; genus Ptilonorhynchus; species Ptilonorhynchus violaceus. Next base: position 537,783 of record VZRJ01008799.1, read on the forward strand.
ACCAATGTTATTTTCAGTGTGCAAGCTTATTTTGGTCTAGAATTTGTAGTACTAACACTGCTTAAAGCTTTTTTGTTATTTTTTAAACTGGTTGTTAGCCTTCACAGCTTGATATATGTTTATTTTGCATAGAGGATAATTGTAATTTAATTTATATAAACTCAGACACCAATGTATTTTCAAATGGAAGCTGATTTTCTAGATATTCTTTTCAGGAAATCCAAGGAGTGTTCAGTTTATTCATTCATTTCAGTTAACAGGTGGCTAAACAGGTAAAACACAAGGCACTGTTTTCCTTTCACTCTGCACCCCATTTGTTGACAGTTAATGTCCCTTTGGAAAGAATTCTTTGGAGAGATGGTTTTTCTAAATTATTTGGTTGCTGCAATGACATGAAGGGACGGTCCAGTTAAGGAAATGAAGCAGAATTTCCGTTGCAGCTTGTGTTTTGCTTAGGTTAGGAGAGGAGGATCCAGCCCATCATCTTGTATGGAAAAAGATTAATTAATGCCTTCACCATGTATCACATTTAATAGTATTTACTTAGATCTTTTAGGTTTTTACACATTAAGAAAAGGTAAAGACAAATTCCCAAAGGCAACAGATATCGGTAAGGACTCCCACAGTTCTGACTGACTGGTCATGAAGCAAATTGATGCTACTGAGTGTGAGAAAAGACCTTGAATTTCCGACTCCAGGGACTCTGTGCTGGAGCAAGACTGGAGTTCTATCCCAAACAACACAAAACTTGGCTGGGGAGTTTCCTGCTGGGTAGGATGTGTAGGCACCGAGCAGGGTCCTGTTGGACACCCTGTTATCAGTTTCCCATTAATTCATCTGCTTGTCCCTTTGTCCCAGGCCCTGGGCTCTTTTCAGTGCCGTGGCTGCTTTGTCTGTGTCCTGTCTGCAGGCAGACAATGACCCTCCAATACCTTACACCCTGCGTTTGTGTTTCTGTGCCTCGGCAAAAAACACAGCATAAAACACACTGATTAACAAATTGCATCCTCTTTGGCAGATGTATAAGGTGCTCCTTATTTAGTGGTATTTACTCAATTATATCCTTGATAAATGCATGGAAGATTTCTCTGTTTGAAAAAGTGTATCAAAAATATCTTAAAAGGTGATTTATTTCAGTGGAAATTCAAACTTCAGGGGAAAAAATTGCCATTTTAGTGGATGTACTCTGATGCTAAACGGTGGCAACAGAAACAGCTCATTAATAATGAAGGTCTGCTTGCTAAATTGCTCGTGGGTACCTCATATGTTTATGGCTTTACTAGTTTTGAAACTCTATGCACATGTTAGTTCACGCTATTGTTATACTGATTGCTGTAACAGTCAAAGGAAGAGGATTTCATGAAAAATTTAATAACAAAGTTTTATTTTTGCCTGAAGGAGTTAAGGGTTTTTGTGTAGGCAGGATTCCATAGATGGCACAAGCACTCGGGTAGGGTGAAATGTAGGACTGTTTTACATCATAAATTAGGAATTAATGTTGTGCAGAGTTGGCAGAGGAAAAGAACAAAACTTTTTCTGTTTTTGTCTTTTTAATTACTCAAAGAAAGCTTTCTTTACAAACAAACAAAACTCCATTTCTGTTTAAAAGCCACCTTTCTTTATATTTCAGTCTTCATCTTTCATGAGAGAAAATTCACAGCTGGAAAAGCCTAAGGGAAAAGTTTCCTGAACCTTTTGAGGAAGATGTGGAAGCAGCAGCAGACACAAAGGTACCATGTCCAGTGCATGTTTTACGTACACAATACACACTCCATCTTCCCAGAAGGGTCCAACTGATGAGTCAATTGTTAAATTATTGCAAAATCATCTCTCTGGATTTAATGAAGGGATTTTCCTAATTACTGAGTCAATATCTTTGCATTTCCTTAGCGCTCTGGAATCATTCATGTATCTCTTGTGGAACACAGGTACTTGTTGAGTGTCATAATGCTGGCTGTGGTTAAAAAAACCCCAAAACATCCTGTCAGTGGTAATTGTGATGACATTTGCTGGTTTTAAGAATCGATTACTTTTCCATGGTGAAATAATAGGCTCTTCAATGATATTTTTATTTCAGTGGATGCTGGAACTCATAGAGCTTTGTCAGGAGGATAAGATGGGTGTCTCTTTGTTGAATCTGCTTGGCTCTGTACAATAGAAACTCTGGGAGGTTTCTAGTCTGTTTTTTTCATTTTTAAAAATCTTTTTGGTTATATAGCGACAAGTTAATTCCCTTTCAAAAATAAGAGACTCTCTGTGGAAATGGATGTTTAGGAGGCACACAAGTTTTAATTACAAAGTGATTGTCCTGTTCTCTTCACCTAGAACCCTCCATGTGACCAGTGCTGGTTGTCCAGGGGATATACTGGAATCTGTTTCTTAGTTAGGCACTGTCCATACCCGGAAAGGATGATGTTTAAGCTTCTGTGTGAGCCTTGGTGATTGCTGATCTCAGAAAAGGGTGGCTCTCGCTACACCCATGAGGCTGCCTCTGGTTTTTAGAACCCTCAGGTCAATATTTTGCATTTCAACAATAATTTTCTGTAGAGGTATCACTCACAGGCATTAGACAGGACTCATAATTATGAAGCAATAAAGATGTTCCTTTTCATTTTACAAGAGGAGAAATTGAAGTGTGAGGTTTGTTTGTCTGAGATCAGCTTGGGAGAAGAAAAAGGTTTAGATCCTGCCAGTGGAGCTGGGTTGTCAGAACCCAGTCAGAGAGTCCATCCCTGTAGTGCCACAAAGCCTGTGTTCCCACTCATGATATTGACAGAAAATGGCTCTTTTCCCTCAAAATGCCTTCACTGCCTCGTACAAAGCTCACCAGGCACATTTCTCACCTTTCCAACACCCTTTTCTTTATTCCCTTGGATAATCTCACGTGTATTCTGCGGCAGTTTGAAGCAGGGGAGGATGTTTCACTCATGCAATGTTCCTCTCATCCTAAAAGATCAGACAAGCCCTTTGCCAGCTCCAGTCAGCCTTTCTTCACCCATCAGTAACCACGGGGCTGGCACAGTCTCCTGGGGCCAAAGGAATCTTCAGCTGGTTTGCTCCATCCCTGCGTCTTTGGAGAGGGGAATAGAGGAAGGGTTTGGAACTCTGTGGGGTGTGAGGCAGGCACTGTAAACCCAGACTGTGAGGGGTGCATCTGCCTTCTGCTGCAGAAATCCAGCTGCTGGATAGGGCAAAAACCTTCACCGAAATCTGAGTGAGGAGGTCGGGGCTGAGCGCCTGACACGCTCTGACAGCTCACACCAGCTGAGAACAGGAGCCCAAACCTTTCCCTTTCTGGATTCTGCACTCTTTGAAACAGATCAGGCACACCCTGTGTGTTCACCCCACGAGGTGTGGGGACATCCTGCTCACCCAGGTGTCCTTCCCGTGGAGCTGGGCAAGGTCACTGTTTTGCTCTTCTGACACGTTATCAATTATCCTGCCGACAGACTGATACTGGACCTGTAGTTTCCCTATAAAATAAAAAACTGAGTTTAATTAAATCATCAGTAACTTGGACCTAATTATTTCAGACAGTATTTAATTAATGTTTCATGGATACCTAATGTAATTAGGGTTCCTTTAATAAGACCTTCTATGACATTAAAATATATGACCTTTATCTTTCTTATCATCCAAAGTCTGACAACTCAGATTTGTCATTTTCACTATAGGTATAGTTTGATTAAATAGAACAGAACATAAAATTAATCTGCCAAATTATACTTGTTTGTTTCTCTCTTTTTTTGCTACTTAAAGACTAATAAGTTAAGTCTTTTAATTAGCAGTGTCGGTACAAATGTTCATGCTGGCATTTTACCTTTGTGTTTTTTCAGACTGTTTCTTTTGTATATCATTTTTTATGACAAAAGCAGATAACAACCAGACTTTATTAATCATTGTGAAGGGTTCCATCTTTGAGATATGAAAAATAAGGAGCTATTCTTTACAGTAACAATGACTGGTAAGTTTTTTGTTTTTAAATTTAAGACAATCCTGCAAAGCACTTCACTTTTCTGGTCACAAAGTTCCCAAGCATAAAACCGTATTTTAAATATGAATGAACATAAGTGAGATTATTAGGCTGGCTCATACCTGCTTTTCAGGAGCTACAGGTTCTCCCTCCTTCACTGTTGTTTTGGGGCAGTTATCAAGATCCAGTGAAAGAGCATTTGTCATATGCAAAGCGTAGAGAAAGAGAGTGATTGAAGGGATGTTACAGGTTTGCTTGGAACAACGCTCCTCTGATCTTGTTTCCTCACTCACCAAAGAGCTTTTCTATCTCACTTTCAGAAGCAGAACTGCCCTAGTGCCTTCACTCCTGTTCAGTTCCACTCGCTGGGTTAGGGCTGGGTGATGTGTGCAACATTCAGCACACAGGGGACAGTTTTGCCAAGTCATAGCACTGACATCCGTAAATCCTGGTCCTTTGGTCAAAGAGGAGGGCAGCTGCCTCAAGGCATGGGAAAAAAAAGGCATTAGAAGTGAAACAAGCAGAATGCAACCTGGCTATTTAGTAAGCCAATATGAATGCTCCATGCACGACAAAAATATAGGTAGATGGTGCAGAAGTCTATAAATGGAACATCTTGCATTTCTTTGGGTTATTTTGAATGTCAAATCATGGGAATATGGGTAGTGTCCACAAACTCTTGTCTAGTAAAAATTAAAATTCAGAACTGAATTTTTTTCAGATGTAAAGCAAAATGTTTGGGCAAATTTGTAGTTAGAAAGACAACACAAAGCTTAAAAAGTAGAAGTGAGACATAGCGGACTCTTTTTTTCGTTATACTGAAGAAACTGAGGAGTGATCCTCTGGAAAAGGGAAACAATTTGTGTTGTTTTGCATTCTCCCACTCAATAAAAAGTAGCAGGACAAGGGAAACCCTTGGCTCAGAACCAGGGCAGATGCTGAGGTGGAATCTTTGCTTTGTTTCCAGTGGAGAATGAGGAAAAGGGAGCAGTTCACTGACTCATGCTTTTATTCTCTTTGTGAGAGTTTTAACACCAGAGATTCTGTCGGTAGAAAGAACAAGTTAAACAAATTGTTCATCACTCCAGAGCACATTTCAGGCACAGCCTTAGAGGAAGAGGGAAGTTTCCTCTGCCCCACCTCAGAAAACAGCAGAAACTCATGGTGAAATTTAAGCCTCTGAAGAATCCCATTTAAACCTCTGAAGATATTCCCAGAGTTAAAATTAAACATGACCTGAAGGGTTTTGTTCCACTGGCGAGGAACAGGCTCAGGGACTACCTGACCTACACGGGATTTGTTGATGTGATAAGGAAAAGTGAGCAAGGAGCAGAAGTTGCAGCAATTAAGGGTGGGAAAAGAGCAGCCTAAAGCAGTAAAGTGCCAGGTAACCACTGAACACCTCATTCCCTTGGATTTACTCCTATATTCTGCCTTAGTTACCCCGAGGAGTTAGCAGGTTACTTTGTGTGTAACCCAAAATTTAACCCGAGGGTTCCACAGCTGCATGACCTGGGTAACATCACCAAGAGTGCACCTTCATTTCCTCCTGCAATTTTGAGCCCTTTCCCACTGACAGAACCAGGCACTGCTTCAGATCTGTTAAATCTCCAGGAATGACCTGTGAACTTCTGCTAAGTCCTGTTCTCTTTAGTACTGGGGTTTTCCAGCAGCTCCGTCAAAATCTGGAAGTATATGATGCCCTAAAGTGGAAAACAAACAAACAATCCCATCAGATACCAGAAAGACACAGAGAAATGGTATCTGAAAAAGTGACATCAGCATGTTCTTATAAAACATTATAGAAATTCTTGCCTGGAGCCCATGATCTTCTTCCCATTGCCATTAAAGCAGCTACATCCAGCACAGAGCAACCCCTGACTTCATATATTGAATAAAATTGTCATTTTAACTTAATAAGTCTTAATTAGTAGCTCTATGTTGTTTGCTGATTGCAGGCTGTGATTAGTGTTGAGAATGCAGCCACTCATCAGTACTGGGGGTATTCAATTAAGATTTAAAAATGTAATAGAGGCAGTGACCAAGATTCATCCCACTTGCACCAATTCCCAGTAGGGGAAGAGGATGTGAAGGGGTTAAGCCCAGGAAATTTATCACTACACAAACAGGCAGCTGCACAATTCCACTGCTACTCCTTCCCCCTGTGCTGGGCAAAGGCTCCCACTGCAGAGGATTTTGGGATGGGATTGTTTTACAATCTTCTGCACTTGGCATTGATGACCTGATCATTCTCTCCTTGCAGATAGTTTTTGATATTTTGCACCACACATCTTTATAGTCACCACAGTTAGATTTCATTAACACGGTGAAAATTGAATTATAGTGAGCCTCAATCTGAATAAAAAACACCTAATCTATCCATGGATATTCAAGCAGATATGATTAATACAGAAAAATCTACAGGATAAAAAAAATCTTGATCCAACCATGTAAAAACAAATTAATCTGATTACACAGCTTACTGAAAACTGGTCACCTTGGCTACATTGGGACCTTTAAAAGCAAACACAAATCAGTGAATCATTTTAATCAAATTTAATTTAGATTATACACTTTCACATAAAATCTAATTTAGTTGGAATTACTCGGTCATGACTTGTCTGCTCCCCACAGGACAAGGTTAAAGAGATTACATTTGGGTTCATGTCAGCAGCATCTGCTAGTTAGCTCTCTGAATGCTGATTTAATGAGAGAGGTTGTGCTTAGTCTCTTGGAAAGACTTCTGGTTCAGGCAGGTGCTTGAGAGATGTTATTAATTTAGTGTGATACAAAGAGTGATGTTATCATGCTTGGAAAACTCTTGTATCATTATTTTCCTGTGTATAATCACCCTGGTGGGTTTGTTTACATCTGATCAGCAGCTTTGGAGGGTTTCCCTCTAATCTGTCTCTAATACACTTCTTGAGAGAGAGAAGATTCCTGCCAAAGAAAGAACAACTTTTTTAATGTGAACAATTATCTTGGGGCTTGCTATTAGGGGCAGCAAGTGAGCTTTAAACTCCAATATGAATTTATTTAGAAATATTTCTTTATTTGAAGGTACCAACTCCACAAGTAGGCAATGCCTTATCGCCTCTGGCCCATGGAAAATCCACACCTCCAGTCAGCCCACGGAGAGCACCTTGCTTGTGGCCCACCTGCTCTGCAGAGAGATCTTTTAATTCTTTGTATTCAGCCCTGCAGAGCCAGGTTCTCTCTCCCTCTCACTCGTGGCACTGAGTTTTTGTGCTGAAATGAACAGGATGCACTGCAGTTAGTCACTTATTGATGAAAAAAGAGCCTAAGTGAGTTTAGCCTTTGGTTTTGAGCGTGAGGAGGGCAGGCTCTGTGTGCCCGAGCAAAACCAGAGGCAACACTCACTGTTTCTACTTCTTCAGCCCTGGCAGACGATAAGAAAGTCAAAGTAATGCTGAAAAGATGCTGCTCAGTACCTCACTCTGAACCAGAAAATTCACAGTGGCTTCATGAGCCACCAGGGCTGCCAAAGACCTGCCCATGATTCTCCAGACAGAACCCAGCAGATGCAGCAGGTGCCTGCTGCCTCTCTGACCTGGTGCTGAGGGGCAGAAATCAGACACCAAAAGGCTGATTGATCCCACTAATTCTTCCTGGGCAGAATTTCCCCAAGGAAAGGAAGGGCAGACTGAGAAACTCTGGACATATCTAAACTTACCTGATTCCCAAACCCAGCGGGTAAACTGTAGGATTAAATGGATTTAACTGGCCTAAAGTATGTCCCTGTCTATCCAGGAGCCTTGAATCCAAGTCGTTTTCTCCCACATCTAGAAGAGATTAGCCAGGAATTCATTTGGGGTAAATCATAGCCATTTCACTGAAATCAAGAGTTGCATCAATTTTGGATATCCTGCATGTTTTGTGCTGCTTTTTAAAGCACTGTTTGTGGTTCTCCAGAAAGAAAAAAAAGACTGCAACCATTAATCCCAGAAGTTCTGATAAGGAATTTTGAATGACAGCTGAAATTCATGACAAAATTTTACTGTTTTGATGCAGAATTTCTCTTGGTGGAGGGGTTTAAAACTCTCTCTGTAATTACCATAACAGCATAAGGGTCGAGCCATTGAAATAATCTCTGGCAATTCTGTGTGATTCATGTTATTTATGAAGGATGCTGCAGACACAATGTTCTTTGCTACACCCTCTGTTTCCTGGAGGTCTTCTACACTTTCTCTTCCCTTACGTATAAATGGTCAATTCTTATATATGTTCTAGAAGAATGTACACCTCCAAAATTAATAAATCCAGCCTGAAGGAATACCATTTATATATGACATATCATAGAAAACTGGGCAAAATTGAGAAAAATGGGGACATACCTTATTACAATTACCTTCTATTCTAGCATATTTTTCTTATTAGCAGTGCAGACAAAAAGGCAGCCCTCCTATTTTATTTTAAATGAGCCTGATAGAAGAATCTCATCCACTTCATTTTCATATCAAATTGCACTGTGGAGCCTGGTCCTCCTTGCCTTTACTCAGGCAAAATACTTATTGCTATGCCTGGAAACAAAATCTAAGTCAAGATTACAGGGTCAGGACCTGGGATAGGCACTTGTGCCCTGGATAACCATCGATGTTTCTTTTGTGTTACATGTGCCATGCCCAAACCATCTTTTAAAGAGGGAAATATCCAAATGCTGCACTGGCCTTGGTGAGCCTTTGACAAGAACAGGTAGGGGCTGTGCACTGATTTCGTTTGGAAGTGGCACAGTTCCATTCCATGTGTCACAAGGTAGAGACGTGTTAAGCTTGTGTCAATGTAAATCCTAATAGATTGCTATTGGTGTGGGAATTCCAAATACTTCTGGCATCCAAATTACCTGAGTTTACAGTTTTCCTTTCATGAAATAAGGAAGAGGAGATATTAAAATGTTCCACCAGTGTTATGTCTGTGTAATCCTGACAGAGATGTACCTCATTTGCAGCGTGGCCCTGCTGCCCTGGGATGTCCTTCCATTCCCAGAATTCACCTGAGTGAGATCCATAAAGACAGAGCCAAAACAAACGTGGTCAGATTGTGCAATATTGTGTTCTAAGTTTGAAATCTTACGGATTAAAAATAGATTTTTGATGTGGGAATTTCAGTCTTGGAGCTGTAGGAAGGAAAGAATGCAATAAAAAATAAAAGCAAAATGCCCCCCCAACAGTGCCAAAAATCGACAGAGTTCATCCTGAGCTATGGACTGCCCTTCTGTGAAATGATCCCAGTAAACATGCAGTGCAATCCAAAATGCAGTACAGACACCAAAACCCTCCTGCTTGGCTCAAGCTCATGAAGGAAAGATAAATAGCATTGTCACTCATCAAAATTAAGATTTTTAGAAAACTGGGGAAAAAAGTGCTGAGTTTAATTACCCCTTTTAATTAGCTCACTCGACAGCTCTTCCGTGACTGTGATTACAGAGGAAGGGGCAGAGCCTTTCACAGACTGTTCCTCTCAGAAACCTTCAGATGCAGAAAAACAATTTTTCCCACTATTGCGGTAATTTTTATTTATAGACCATTTCTAATGCAAATATTGGCCTAAAATCAAGTGCTAAGGAAGCTGAGTGACTTGGCAATAGAGATAGAGTAGGAATGTAAAGGATTAGAGTGCTTAATGCACTGGAAAGAAGTTTATCAATACTGACAATTCTCACAGTGCTTAATCAAACATTTAAGACAAGTGGAGAAGCAGACAGTAAAGACTTAGGGGCTTCTGAACAATAAAAGCAAACAAACTGTCTTGTTAGAACATGTCAATTTATGGTGGAATAAAGAAACACCTACAATTTAGTTACTCTTTTCATATAGATAACAGTGGCTTTAGGGAGTGAACTGACTTTTAAATGACTGTAACAAACTCCTGAGGAAAACAAAGTACAACTTGCCTTTTATAATCAAATTTTACTGTTTGCAGCTTGATGTAAACAGAATTATTGTGGTTTTTTTTTTCTTAAAGGCAATTTTTTTTTTTTTTTTAGTCAACGCATAATAACGGATATAAGGGTCTGACCCTTCAGTAGCACATCTTGTGTTCACCTCAGCAGAGCTGGAGCCTGTGCTGGGGACAGGAGCGAGACCAGAGCTGGGAGCTCTGTGTGTCTCCGCAGGGTGAATTTGGGACTGAGGCTCACAGACCCGCATTGCCTGGGCTACATTTTCTCAAGTAACAACTCTGCAGATTCCCACCTAAAAATTTGCCATCGATTCAGGCTATCTAGACTCCTATCTAAAAACTCTGACTTAAATCCTATGGTTTTGACAATTATTCTTAGTGAAAATCTGGATCCAATTCAAAGAGAAAAGAGATTCCAGATTCTGGTTGGATTTCGGTGGTGTGGAGATAAATGTACATTAACTCAGCATCAGTCATGGTGTGTCTTTGGATTTACACTCTCATCAGAATGCTCTTCATCTGGCACTTGGTATCCTGATATCAGAAATACAGATCTGTAAATGTTTTTAAGGAAACAGGTGCTGTAAGACCAGGAATGTTAAATTCACATGTGACAGAGCAACAGGAATATAGGACAGAATATGTGAGCAGAGAGAAGGGGAAGTTCCTTCCTTCAGGTAATCTTAGCTGCCAAATAAATAATAAAAAGAGAGATGACTGCTTATCAAACTACTGCTGATATGACACATACAACAAAATCAGGATTGTCATCCAGTAACTTAGTTAAATTTAACTCTCAGAGCAGAGCAGGACCCTGAGCTGTGTTAGCTGAAAAACAGAAAATGCAAAAAAATGTGTTCTGTTCAAGAGTGAGATGAATCAGGAGGCAGCAAGCAATTGAAAAGCAGTGAGAATCCAAGATGGCAATTTATTCCCTTTTCCAGAACTGAGTGTGTATAATTCCAATTATCTTGAATTCCCTTACATAGTCTGCTGCTACAATCAAATATCCAGAGCTTCCTACCCCCACCACTGCCCTGAGCTCAGGGAAGCTGTGTGCCAAATTCCCCAGGAACACTTCTGGCATTTCAACTTCATTTCCATCTCTCAGTCGTTACTCCAGAGCACGTGCAAGCATTGCCAGAGTTCAGCTTAGTTACTGTTTGCTACTCGATCTCAATCAGTCCTCTAAAGTCTTGTTTATCGAGAGGTTTCTGATCAGTTCCTGGTTTTCCACAAAACTGGAGGATGCTGCTCCAAACGTTATTGTTCTGATGCAATTGATTTTGACTACATGGGAATTGTTCTAAAGCAGAATCTTCTCTCTTCAAGAACGATGCCAACAAAAAAGTTAATTTATTTAACAACCGGGGTTAAATCCTTCATCGAGCAGGGTGAATACTGGAGCTGGATATCAGGCTTTGCTGGCGTACATCACACCCGTTCGTTCCTCGGTACCGGGAGGTGTCAGAAAGCTGTAGCTTGAATTCAGTGCTCAAAAATCCCCTTTGCATTTTGACAACCTCGTGGTCGCTGTACTTACCCCAACCCTCCCGGCTCAGAGTTTAATGACTTCAGGCACGTCAGGGTTGCACCTTGCAGGTCTGGTACTCAAAACTTGAAACTGCCCTGGCTACCTAATGAATATGCAGGAGTGAGCTTAACCGGGGTGTCCCTCAGCACAATCTCACCTGCAAACAGAAACTGCCTCGGTGGCCATTCACACCTGCTGATGGCCCAATGCACAGACAGCCCTGGCAACTTCTCATGCACCTTGTAAATTCTGTTGCCTGTCTCGAAGGCTGAAAAATACTGGTAATATGGCCGTGGGTTTTTTGCTAAGATGGTTTTACCTGATTCTGTGTAATTCTGTTCTTGTTCGGTCATTTGCATTTTTTTAAGGTAATTTGCCTGGTCTGGGTTTCTAGAAAGAAACTATTGCACACCACTATTGGTAACATCCCTAAACACATTCCTGTTACACAGAATTCACACTAAACAAATGAAAATATGCTATGTGCAACCTTTTGTTTTGTTTTGTTTTCATGTTTTGGACTTCTATTCCTCATAGGGAATATACAGGTGGAGACATCTATTAATTTAACTGGTTTGGATCAGTCAGTTGAAGCCACTTGTAAAACCATCCCATCAATGTCACTCTCAGTGAATTGAATTATCATTCTTCTACCCATTTTCTAAAGATGGAGTAAAAGGATGACTTATCTGTTTCCTAAAAAAAATAAAGCAGTAGGATGCATTTTCTTATGATGCATGTTGCAGGTGCAGTAAAGTCAATGGTATAATGGTATTGTAAAATTTACATTAACAGTTAATTTATCCCGAATTCTATATACCTTATCATCTATAATTTTGATCATGTTGTCATTAACTACTCCTTCCTGGAAAGGGACTAACTCAAAACAGAGTCTTCTCAAATTTGTCCTGTTTCTATGCCCCAAGCTTCAGAAATGATAATGCAAAGTGCCTTGTTTGCAGAACAAATTACTGGGAAAGACTCCTAATTGTGTGATATTACCTTAATGCTAAATAAATAGGACAAGTTGTGGTCTGTGCTGTCTAATGCCTGGCCTGCAACTCCGCTGTGTTTAAGTGGAAATAGTGATTCAGTCTCACACAACGAGCACAAAAACAAAACAGAGAGATTTTTCAGTTTCATCTTGTTCTTGCTTTAAATTGCTCGGTGATTGTGTCTGCCCTGTGTGTGTGGACATCCATGTATTTGTCCCATCTGGAACATTTATATCAATCTGTAAACACCAGAATTTTGGGGGCATAACATGAAAAGCTAAACAGTATTGATCACACTGAGAGTCAGTGTAATCAGAGCCTGTGTTTGATCAATGTGTTATAAGTATTTAGCATCATCCTTTAGATATTATATAACCTTCAGGTGTCTAGGATGTAATTGTTGTGGTCCTTATCAATCTTACTGGACAAACACACAGGATGTGCCTGATGTCATCAGCATAACGAGTAAAAATCATAATTTAAAAAATCCCTCTCCTTTTGCAAGGCTGTAGCTGACAGAAGTGGGAGGTGTGTGATTGCTGTAACAATTTTGGCTCTACTCCAGGCAATAAGCCCAGCATCAGATATTTCTTCAAGTCTATAAAGAAGTAGTGCATGTTGTCTAATTAGCCCAAAATACATCAAATGAGTAGTGGTAGCAGGGCCAGAAGCTGATAAATGGCAGGAAAATTTGACTGCTACTTTATATTGTAACAACAGTTTTTCTGATATAAATCTGAATGTGGAAATGTTGCTTTTTTTACTGTGTCTGACATGAACACAGGAATAAGGAGAAACACCTGATTAGCAATTTTTTTTCAATTCAGAAACCCTCTATTTCATCACAAATGTAATGGCATGAACAGAAACGAGACCTGTTTATCCACACTGCCCTGGCAATTTACCTTGGAGGGCTCTCTGTGTGCAGGAGCACCACACACATTTGTCTCAGAGCACTCAGTGCACGGAGACTGTGTTATAATTGCCGGTATTGAAGAGTTAATGATGCAAAAACGAGTACAGAGAACCAAGCGTTTGCAGCTCAGTGTGTGTCAGGCAGCAACACCTACCAGCCAGCACTTACTGGCTTTTGGAACCATCTGGGATCAGACCCAAAGACCTGGAGATAAAGGGATTTTTTTTTGACCAGTCCACGTCCTCTGTGCCGTCCTGTCTTTTCCTGAGCAGGAAGTTATCAGCAAACAGTGGAACTCAGTTTGTTCTTCACCTTCCAGCAAAGTTTGTAAAGTGAACTGTAACAGCATAAACCCCAATCCTGTGTCAGTCCAGCAGGTCTCACGTCCCCCTTCGGTCTGGGAGTGTGCAGCTTTCCCTGGTCTGAGGGAGCAAACCTTAAAAATGTGCAGTTGGCTCAAGCTCATGTCCTTGCCTGATTAATCTGCAGTCCTGGTGGAACAGCTATCAATGGAAAATGATTAGTTTGGGAAGTTTGATTGTTGCTTAATTCTGATTGTGCATTTTTGTGCTTTACAACAGCACCTTTTCTCTGCAGCTCTCATTTCCTCAGACACTTATAATTAAGGAAATCCAAAGGAATAATAACACTGGAAATTTAAATATGTTCTATGGCTCGTGATTAGTTTTGAATAGGGGAAATAGTGACACTTTTGCCTTCCGTGACAATGTCCTACCTGGTAGCTGGGCAACCTGTGGCAGCACTGGAGAGGCCCCTGCAGGAGGCACGGGGTGCCCTCTCCTGGGATAGGGAATTATCCCGTGTGGGGCATTCCCTAAGGACAGCGGGACATGTGATTATTATCCCCATTTACACTGGCACTCCAAGGTGTAGACTTCCTCTGTTTCAGGAGACATCCTGTCTGTGAGACAAGGCATCTGTCTTAAGTGTCTTGCATGAGCATTAAATAAATAATTTGGAGTTCTTTTCAGGCTAACTCCTACTGTTTCATCTTTTTATACTTTCTTTAAAAAGTTTTGTGGGGTTTGGGGTGGTTTTGGGGGGCTATAAATACAGTAGTAGAATATTTTCCATGTCACTCCAGTCAGTCCCCAGCTCATTCAAAACACATTCTTTACATATTACTGAACCAAGTCATAAACATGTAGAGCTTTAGATGGGATTGATAATAGTTTCTCCTTTTTCTGGGTTCTTTTGTCCTGGTGTCTTATTTGGAGTGTTCCCAGGGAGTGACAAAATGTGGATCTGACTGTTCCCTGTCTTTTAGCTCACGTTGGTTCTGAGTAATTTTCAGCCTGGGGTATTTATGGGCATGAGCTATTACAGATATGCAAGACAATCAGGCCCTGTGCTAATCTGATTTAGTCCAAGAGATCTGGTCCCACGTATTTCCTATGTATTTCAGAGAGTTTTCACACATTCCTGTTATGCCCATTTTCTGAATCTCTTCACCTGTAAAGAGAGCCAGGGCTTCCTTACCTCACATGGAATTCTGTCGAGTAAAAACTGCACTGATTATTGCAATATATTCAAATACCGTGATAGGAAGAGCCACAAAAGCATCAAAACAGAACCTGCAGTTAACTTTTTTAATGGAATCTGAAGATAGGTCCACATTTTTATGTAAAACTGTCTATGAATCGTGCAGTGCTTTGTGTGACTTTGCTGCCGTTCTTTGCGCAGTTGATCTTGACTGAACCTGAAATGAGAAGGAGCAACATTGTTGGTAAGAACAGTCTGATTTTTTCAGGCAGCACTAGGGCACAACCACCTCCCTCTAATTTTCCATTGGCTTTACTGGGACCCATTGGTGTGCAAATAGGGCAGGCTTGAGCCTTTATGGACTTTGTGTATAGAAATTGGGAAGCAGATACAGAAATCACCTGCATTCGCACTGATTAAAATTATAAACACCACCTGTTTTCTTAAAACCCTGCAATTGTTTTTCAGCTCCAATCCAAATCTACCTATGGATTAAACAAACTCTGTGCAATGTATTTCTGAGTGCTCATCCCAGCATTTCACTGGGTGCTGTTTAGGTATGCCTTGTTTGTGAGGTCCTCAAATCAAGATAAATCCGAGCAGAGTGTGACAGTTTTGTGAGATGGCATGATTTTCCAAGGGGTCATGGAGACCTTTTCAAAAGGAAACTGAGCCTTGTATTGGGCTGTTTAGCACAAGTGGGAATGGGGTGGGACAGGACAGAGGCAACTGGCAGCGGGAAAAGCCAGCAAAAGGGAAAGAAGCCGTGAACTGTGTGGTGTCCCTTTTCTGGCTTCCCCTTTCAGCCACTGAACGGTTCCTTTTGAAGCCTGTTCCCCCCGTAGCTCCTCCTGCATCACACAGCATTCCCTTGCTCACTTCCCAGCAGGATTGTGCAGGTAGTGGCCTCAGGACTGCAGACCAAAGCTCCTCTTCCCCTCCACGCTCCCCTCACTGAGCAGCCTTTTGTTTCCTTCTGCCAGAGTGAGGTTGTGTTTGGTGGGTTCTTTTCTCTTTTCTAACATCATGATCGCCCTGTGACCCTCCCACACATTTAGATCACATCTAATCTACCTGGAAACGCTGTCCCACAGAGCAAGGAGCACCATGTCCCAGAAATTACCCTGCACTTGTTCCCGATATGTGCAGAGAAGGGAGCCCGGTGCGACCAAAGAGGCTCCTCAGCCAAGGAGAGTTGGGGTTTGGTTGGATTCTTTGGATGAAAAAGGTGGTGGGTGCACCAGCAGCAAGATCCACTGTGTCCTTCCAGGTCCTTTGTGTGACTGGTCCACCTGTTTCAAAAATGGCCTTGAAACAGCAATTTTATAAATCTATAACTTATGCATCACTGTGTAAGTTCTTCCCCCGAAGAACTGAACTTCCCCTGCTGCCAACAGCACTTGCCCTACTAGGAGAGGAATTGTTGTCTACAGAGACAATTGAGAGCTGGATTACAGAAAGGCTGGGATTTGAGTAGTTCTTGACACCTTGAATATCAGGTAATTCATTTGAGCTATTCCAGAAATAAAGGATGAGTGATGAATATTAATTTAAATGGTGTAGTTGTTTGTGACTCATGTTCGGGTCAGAAATGTGTTTGTCCCATGGAAACAGCCCATATAATCACTGCTTCTTCAGTGAGTGCCATTTCAGTTACTTTATACCTGTTGAATATATATCTATATATACACATATATTTGCTTTACAAAAGGTTGGGGAGCACATCCTGCCCTCATTTATCAGTGTGTGTTAGGGAAAAAAAGAGCAGAAAGGATCTTCAGGGCTAGTGCAGCTCTCCCATGACCCCCACGTGGCTGGAATGCTTCAAGGGGTTGAATGCTGTCCCTGCTGACAGTGAGTTGTGTCCATGTCTTGTAGATACAGACAGGTCCAACCCCTCCAGCACAGCCCCGCTCACAAACTGCTCACCGGTTTGCAAAGTCCTTTAGGTTCCCTACTTCTCTACTTGTTGTAGAGCTCTGCTCAAAAATCTCAGTGCTCTCATACAACAATTTAGGTGAAATTTTTAGATCTTGAGTGTCAAGATCGGTTTAGATTCACTTGTTCTCATGCAGACACTTCCCTACCCTCAGACTGAAGACCCGATCAGAAGTGAGGTCTGGACTGAGAGCTGGAGCAGCAGGACTGGGCTTTCCCAAGTTCTTAATCTCCTCAGGGATGCAGATCTTTAGGTGGGTTTTGTGTTGTAAATCACAAAGTCTCAGAGCACTTGAGCTGCCTCTTTGCATGGAGAGGGTTTTTCCCACTAGTGTGAGTAACTTTTCTCAGACAATGTCATTTCAAATAAAATGACGTTGTAATTTAGATCTCACAAAACAAACGGAAGGTTTGTTCCAGTAAAAACTGAGGCAGAGACTGCATTAATTGTATTAATCATAATTTTCTAATCTCAAGCAGGGAGATGACTTCAAATATTGACATGAGTGACTCCACTTTGGGAGTTAGATCGTTCTTCACCAGATCAAACTATTTATTTTTGTTTATTTTTCTGTATCACAGGGCAAAGCAGGAGTGGAGGGGGACACAGGCACTGAAGAGAAAGCTGTCATTTGTATTTCGTATTAAAATCACTTCTAGATATAAGACATTTAGGATTTAGGTTTTTGGACAGGGACAAGTAATTTTTCTTGAACACTTACTTGTTTAAGGATGAAAAGGATAATAAGACACCTTATCACAAAAAACCAAATTAATATTTGATCACCCCTTTGAATTAACCATGTAGCCTGATTTCTAAACAAATAGCACAAAAGGGAAAGAGAGAAAGAAAAATAAAGACAAAGGAAAGGGGAGAGGGAAAGGAGAAAGTATGAAAGACATACTTTAAGTATGTCTGTATGTAATGTATGAAAGACATAGATTAATAGAAAGGGTTAAAAAAAAAAAGAAGTTTGTGGAATTTTTGTGATTTTATGTTATTTGTTAAAGACATCTCTATAGTCCAGCAGAATCAATATGAGAGCAGGACTTGTTTACAATAAAGCTTTGTGGTTATTACATGTTTAAATCATCACTGAAAGACTATTTCAATTACAGTATATTGATTGGATAATAATAAAGTATCATCTACTTGTTACATTTATTCATAAAAGTATGGCTAGAGAGAAATGGTAGAGGAAGACAGGAGTGTTTCTACAATTGTATCTCACGAGAAAACGTGGTTTTTTTTAATATTCAGGAGAAATAACAATGTTCAAAAATAATGTCCAAATGAAATAACTTGAAAGAGAACTCATATTTAAAAGTTATTGCACAACAAGTTAATTTTACATTTTGAGAGTAGAAGTATTATTTCTAAAACAATGATGAGTTAAAAGTAATGTGGGGAGAACCTGCCTGAAATAATCTCTGGGTCCTGACTATAATGAAAGAACACTCATTTCAATTCAGAACAACTGGAGTTAGTTTTTGACTACAACCAAAAGACAGGAGAGTGTTATTCAGCACTTCGTTTTCCTCAGGTTCTTCAGCCTTGTTTTGTTTCCTCTGAATGATGCACACAAGTACGAGATGCATGTGCAAAATGCATTATTTGATGTGCAGTGGAAACCTCCAGCTCCCTGACTTAAAGTTTTTCATGTTTTACTGGTTCCTGTACTGGCTATAGTCCATCTTGATTGACCTGGAGAATGCTATGCTGGGGATAGTCTGAGTATTATAAAATATGTCATATTAGTTAATTGATTATAATAAAAACAAATGGGA
Source organism: Ptilonorhynchus violaceus (assembly GCA_013397565.1). Classification (NCBI taxonomy): domain Eukaryota; kingdom Metazoa; phylum Chordata; class Aves; order Passeriformes; family Ptilonorhynchidae; genus Ptilonorhynchus; species Ptilonorhynchus violaceus. The sequence continues at coordinate 556,349 of VZRJ01008799.1, forward strand.
AATGGGAAGACTGCCTGCCTGCCCTATCTCAGGCTTTTTTTTGGTGCAATAGAGTTTATATTCCCCCCTGTGTTTTTCCACTTTCCTTATATGAAATGAACAGCTGTAATTGAAAAGCAAGAAGCTGCATGGTTTATAGAAATAGGTGTTGTTAAGAGCCTTAGCCATCTAATTTTCTTCCTATTGCAGGGCAGGCTTCCTATTGTCTGTCTTTTAGAGCTAATTTCTTTTCTGATCAAAAGGCCCACATCATTGAAAAGGTAGTAATGACTATTCATTTGGTTGAAACATCCATTCTGCAGCCTGCAAAGCTTTATTTAGAAACTGCTATTTCTTTCTAAAAGGAAAATCTCATTTGTGTCCTCTATAATGTCAATTAAAGTAGAATATATTTTAATTATTTATCCTGGAGAGAAACCTTTCAGGATCTCAATTTGCTGTGCCAGTGATACAGGCTGTAGTTAGAAACAATATGTGCCTTCAAAACTGTGTGTCAGAGAGTAGGAATAAGGTGTGTTTTGATTTTAATTTGCCACTAATGAATAGTTTATTTGCAGCTAATTAGCAAGTTAGAGTTTTACAATTAATATCCGATTTCTAATCTAACTGCTAAAGAGGAGCCCTGCCATCGTTACCAGTAAATAAGGTGGGTTATTGCATCTGTAGAGAAAACAGCGGAGGAAAGATTCGCGAAGTTTTAAAGGGGCAAAACAGAGATTATTTGAGTTTGTGGGGTTGGTTTGGTGTGTTGGTTTGGCTTGTTTTGTGTTTCAGAAGGAGAGCAGCGACGTCCCCGCTAAAGCACGGCCGCGAGTGCCGGGGAGGGGCGGATTCCCGGCCCGGGGAGGCCCCTTGTCCCTGCCCCGGGGGAAGGGGCGGCGATGGCCGGAGCCCCGCGGCCCCGCGTGTGGCGCTNCGCGTGTCCCCGCAACGCCGCGGGGCTGCTGCCACCGCAGGGCCGCCCGCACGGGGCCGTGTCCCCTGGCCGGGGGCGCCCAGAGCAAACCGCGCGGGGGCTGAGGCGTGAGAACGATGGGCTCGTTTAGGTTGGAAAAGGCTCCTTGAGATCGGCGAGTGACCCCGACACTGCCGAGCCCGTCCCCGAGCCGCGTCCCCGGGCGCCACATCCGCGCGGCTTTTCAGCCTCCCCGGGGACGGGAGCTCCGCCACCGCCCCGGGCACAGCGATCGCTCCTTCGGGGGGTCTGTGCTGTTGGTACTGTAACGGCGGAGGGAAGTCGCAGAAAGTTCCTGTTCCTGTCTCATCCATTGGGAAAGAGATTTGTGCCAGGCTCGGCGCGGACTGCCCCGGAGCAGCCGGTGCAGGGGCAGCGGTGGTGGTCTCTTTAGCATCGCTTTTCGTGCTCGTTTTTTCCTCGGTGTTTTTGCGGGAAAACTCATGAGCTAAATCTGTCTTTTCCTCGGGGCTCCGCAGCGAGCCCTGGGGAGTTACCCAGTGCTGGTGGTCCCCTCTACAACTCTGTTAATTGGTAACTTGCAGAAGGAGAGAGTCCTTATTAGCAAACTGCCCCTCTCCGCATCCCTCCCCTCCCGCTGGACACAACTCCACGAGGCGATTGCCAGGAGGAGCTGTTTGTCAAAGGCTAATAAACAAATTCCTCGCGAACACCTGAATGAGCGAGGGCCAGGAACAACCCAATTAAAAAGCAGAGCTACTGGTTGTTTTTTTGTGGCGGTGGAAACAATCCGGGCTCGAAAAGGGTCTATTCAGCGGGCGCTCCGAGAGGTCTGTTTGCAGCCCGCTATTGTTGTCAGAAGCCAAATAAAAGTTCAGCTGGGGGGGCGGGGGGAGGGAAGTGATTAAAAAAAAACATTCACCGCTGCCTCCTGAACGCACTGGGAGGCTCAGTTCAAAGGGATCGAGCTATACCCAAACGACGCTGCCCGGGTTTACCCACGCACTTAAGATTTTTGTTCCTAAATGTTGCGATTTTTAATGATGTCATCAAAAGTAACCCTTGCTTCCCCGGATCCGCGAGCAGCAGGGACAGCTGTAGGCTCCGGTACAGCTGCGGTACCCACGCGGTGAGGCACTGGGCAAGCCGTGGAAAGGAGTTGGAGCTCGTTTGTCGGAACTAATGATTTGCTGTCCCTCTCGCCGGGCTGGGAGTTCGGTCCAGCCGTGTCAGCCCCGCAGCGAGGGAGGCAGCAGCCTCGCAGGCAATCTCGAGCTGTGTTTTGGCGCGATAGTTAGATGGGGAATTTAAAAAAATCTCCTAACGACCTTGAGCTGTAGAACCAGCTTTAAATGGTCCATTTAGCAGCCACATTACCGCGCTGAAAACTTCTGGGGGAGGATATGGATTCGAGCCTGAAATAGGGATCGTGTGAACTTTTATCTTGAGCATTGCGCTGAAAAGCTGGGCATTTTCGGAGGATCAGCCTAGCGAGGGTCAGCAGGGTCCAAACGAAAGGGGCGCCCAGCTCCCTTGTCTGGGCAAATTTCAGCCCCGCTGGTGTCCGTCGGGAGTTAGGCTGGGGACCAAGGGGATGTTTTAATAACAGGATTAGATGGGGCCGGTTTCGTACACAGCGTTATTCTTTAAAAGCCAGCGATCCTCCCTGACACAGTTCCAAGATTCCCCCGAGCTCTTCTGGAGGTGCAATTAACGTATATTAATGGCTATTGCTTATTAAGTGCTGACTGCGCAAAAAAACCCCAGACAGTCCCTCTCCACTGGCCCTTTTCAAGCGTGGGGTCTCACGCGTTCAAGTCGGATTGTACTGTAAACTCCTAATCTCGCCTCACGCTCCTTTGTCACCCCCAAAAATTAAAATAATAATAATAAAGGGCTTCTCAGCCTTTGACAACTGTATTTACACGACCGCAAGCGCTCCCCGACCCCCACCAGGCACACGGGGCTTCCCTCGTCCCGGCCTCCACCGGGTAGCGAATTTAAGAAAATGGCTCCAGGCATCAGGTTTACTGCGCTGGCTGGGTCCTCTCCCGCCTTCTGCCCCTTCCCTGCGTTCCAGCAGCTCCGCAGGCTCCATCCCCGTTCCCGGGGAGCAGGCGCAGCTTGAGTCGGCTGCCGAGGGGTGGTGGGATGGGGTCTTCCCAAGCGCTCTGCAGGTAACTTTGGGCGTCGCTTCCTCCCGTCCCCCCCGCCGCCCCGCCGGCGTTTGCGGGGCACGGAGAAGGAGCAGGGGACAGGCGACAGCCGGGTGCCGGTGCCACCGTGCAGCGCGGGGAAGGGGCTGCTGGCGGCGACCTGCGAGCGGCGGCAGCCCCGGCCAGCTCCGTGCCCCGGCGGGCGGGGAAGGACGGCTCCCAGAGAAAGCCCCGAGGGAAGCGACCCGGAGGTGCCGCAATCGCTTGAGAAATCCCATCCGCGAGTTTCCTCTGCGCACACATCGCTAGCGCCGAGGCGGAGGGATTGGAGCAGAGGGTTTCTGCTCGCCCCTTTTTCTGGAAATAGCAATCAGCCCGATTTTGAAGTTTTCCTCAGAACATGTGCGGCATGGGAAGCCAAGTGTAGCCGGGAGCATTAAAGGGACTTGAGAAGGGTGGAAATCCACCAATCTAAACTCATATTTTTATTCAGTCAGGTTCAGTTCTTCTGCAAGGAGATTAGCGATGTTTCAAGAGAAATGTTATCTTGGTTTGAAATAATATGGACCTTAAAAACGCTGAATAGCTTGGCCTTTGGAGGAAAAAAAGAAATCTCTCATTTGAGACTCGGGCAGCTCAAAGATGAATTGAAAGACAAAGTAAGAGTCCGAAACTTAACGTTATAATATTTATTTAAACATCGACGGAAAGACCGTTCAGGGGGCTTTCAGCACGCCCTCTAATTCTCTATATGGCCTAATTTTTCTTTGCATGCCAGCGTGTCCAGTCCCTCCAACAAAGGTTTATATAAAGAAATTTCACAAAATTATCAGGACACCTATCAGTCTGATTTCCTGCCAGCCTGGCAGGTCTTAAACCTCGACTGGAGCGGCCGAAATATTTTGAGGGGTTTGAGTTAATTACAACTGTCTGAAGCTTTTCCAATATGTTGCAAAAGTTACACGCGAACTACTCCTGCCCGGAATAACTCTTCCGCTGTCACCCTGTCCTCTTGGCTTGCCAAATTTTGATTTCACTCAAGAATACACCAGCAGCAAATCAAACAAAACCGAAGTGCTGACTACACCATAGCCGGTCCCAAGCGGGATTTATTTCCCCTTCGACACTGTTCGACAGATGATTTTGTCAAAAAAGAAATCCATACAAAACGAGTGAGACCTTAAACTGCTAAATCCCAGCAGTGCTCAGATCCGCTCAAATCACAACCCCCTGCAAGACACGGTGCTGTTTCCAGGGTCCCTCCAGTGCCCGTCCGGTTCCCAGTCCCGCGGGAAGCGCTGCGCGGGCTGGAGCGGGGCCGGGCGCTCTCCGCAGCCGCCCTGCGGAACCCCCCGGCCCGGAGCCCCCTCTCCAGCCGGGAGCCCTGCCCTGGAGTCCTCCCCGCGTACCGATTACCGTCATGACACTCGCGGTCCTGTCTTTGGGGCGACAGCAGTGCCTGCCACGCCGGGGGAGATGCGCCGGCAGCATCGCTCCTCGCCGGGCCGCCCGCGACGGGGCGTGAGGCTCAGACACCGCCCGGCCCCAAGGCCCCTGACCCTCCCCTGCGCCCCACGTGCCCCGGGGCAGTTTGCTGGTAGCTACAGCGGCGATGCTGCCCGCTCCCTCCGGCACCGGGGCTCTCCCGGCGCGGCTCCGAGCTCGCTTTGCCTCTCTTGCCCCAGCGCTCCCCGGCCCGGAGAACCGCCCGGCTTCCCCAGACGGGGCTGGAGCGGAGGCTCGGGGAGGACGAGAAAGTGCAGGGATGGGGCAGCCCAGCCCACCCCGCCTTCCCCATGCCCCAGCGGCAGGGCGAGGAGCCCGGACAGCGCCGTGCCCGCGGTGCTCTCGGGGAGATGTCGGCCCAGTCCGTGCAGGTGCGGTGTCCGTGGCTCTGGGGAAGGAAGGGAAGGAGGCGTAAAGGGAGGGGAGGGACGGACAGGGAAGCCCGTGATTGACAGCTCAAGTGGGCGCCGCTCCACGCACATATCCGCCGCCAAAGTTTTCTTTCACACGGAGAGAACTTTCTGTTGCCATGAAACTCGGGGGATTTGCAAGCGCCGTCCCCTCTTCCCCCCTCCCCTCTTTTGGGGCAGCCGAGTGGAAAAGCTCAAGTGGCAGAGGGATGGGTGTAGGTGGGGATGGCCGGGAGCGCCCGGCCCGCGGCCACCCCGGCCCCGCTAGCACCGCTCCGCCGCATCCCCTGCGGGCTGCCGCGGGACAGCCCCTCTCCCCCCGGGACCGAGTGCCCCATGGCCGCGCCCCATCCCGAGGGCACGGGCAATGTAGGCTCTTCCTTAGGCGAGGCCTAAGAGGTGGGAGAGCTTAGTCCGTCCGTTCCCCCGCCCCTTCATCCCCTCCGGGGGGGGGATGTCCGTGCAGCGCGGGCTCGCTCCGTCTCCAGGCAGCCTCCCCGAGCTTGGCACAGGGCTGTGCATCCGCCCGGGAGCCCCAAACCTCTTTGTGCCCGGCAGACGCGCGGCTCCCGCTCGCAGCGCTCCGCTCCGCCCCGCTCCTCCTCCCCGCGGCCCCGCAGGGCAGCCCCGGCCGCGCTCCNGGGCTGTCGGGAACCGCTCGCTGATTGGCCACCGCCCCCTCATTTATAGCCCGTCAATCACGGACCCCCGGGATCTGTGTGCGCATCGCCCGGCGCTGCCCGCGGGAGCCGCTCCGCGCCGCAGCAGCTCCGCCACCGCCGGCACCTCGGGGAGCGGCGCTTCAGCCAGGCGAGAAAACTTCCTCCTTCTCCCGCGGCAGCCGCCCAGACAGGTTTTTTCTTTCCTTTTTTTTTCTTTTTTTTTTTTTCAAACTTCCTCTCCCCGCTCGGTGCCCGCCTGCCCGCCGCCCTGGCGCACCTTTTGCCGGCCCCGGCCATGTACAGCATGCTGGAGACTGAGATTAAGGCGCCGCAGCCCACGCCGGGCAGCACCGGAGGTAACCCCGCTCCGGGGAGTACCGGCAAAGGCGGCGGGGGCGGCGGGGCCGGCAACGGAGCGGGAGCGGGCTCGGACCAGGACCGGGTGAAGCGCCCCATGAACGCCTTCATGGTGTGGTCGCGCGGGCAGCGGCGGAAGATGGCCCAGGAGAACCCCAAGATGCACAACTCGGAGATCAGCAAGCGCCTCGGGGCCGACTGGAAGCTGCTGAGCGACGCCGAGAAGCGGCCCTTCATCGACGAGGCCAAGCGGCTGCGGGCCGTGCACATGAAGGAGTATCCGGATTACAAATACCGGCCCCGGAGGAAGACCAAGACCTTGCTGAAGAAGGACAAATACTCGCTGCCCGGCAATCTGCTGGCCCCGGGGGGGGGCAACGCGGTGAGCAGCCCCGTCGGGGTGGGGCAGAGGATTGACACTTATGCCCACATGAACGGCTGGACCAACGGGGCTTACTCACTGATGCAAGACCAGCTGGGCTACAGCCAGCACCCGGGCATGAACAGCCCGCAGCTGCAGCAGATGCACCGCTACGACATGACGGGCCTGCAGTACAGCCCCATGATGTCCTCGGCCCAGACCTACATGAACGCCGCCTCCACCTACAGCATGTCCCCCGCCGCCTACGGCCAGCAGCCCTCCACGGCCATGAGCCTGGGCTCCATGGGCTCCGTGGTGAAATCCGAGCCCAGCTCGCCGCCTCCGGCCATCACTTCCCACTCGCAGAGGGCCTGCCTGGGAGACCTGCGGGATATGATCAGCATGTACCTGCCCCCCGGCGGGGATGCCACAGACCCTTCCGCCCTGCAGGGCAGCAGGTTACACAGCGTCCACCAGCACTACCAGAGTGCCGGGACTGGCGTGAATGGTACCGTACCACTAACTCACATATAAACTTGGCTGCTCCGGACGGCTCCCCGTCTTAATCCCTAACCCCACCACCGCTCCCTGACTACACCGGGACGTACGGCAGTGTTGCTCGGCTTAGCAGACTTAATACTAACTTTGGAGAAATTTTAAAAAGGAAATCCGTTAGTTGTGTCCTTTTTTTTTTTTTGTACAAGAAACAATATTTGAGCAAGTTGTTATTTTAATAGAGCACAACTCCTGCCTCCTAGAAGCCGCTGTGAAGTTTTCAAACCACGGCAACTTCTTTCCTGGTTTCGGCTAGGTTGGGCACTGTTTTATTCGCTTAAAAGTTTTTAAAAGATCTTGCATCTTCCAGTTTGATTTCTAGCGTTGCAATGACATAAACAAAAACCGCGGGCTTTTGTTTTTAAACTCGGTTGTTCACATAATCGTTGTGGTTTATTAAGTGTTTTGTTACCGACCCTCGCTTGGTTTCTATCTACAATCTGTACCTTCACGACTTTTTAACTTTAGGGTTTTATTCCTTAAAAAGGGGGAGGTGGGAGAGAGCAGAGCTGTGCGGGTCGCAAACGCATTTCTTTTATTTATAGTAAGTTGTGTGTCTTGGTTTTTCTTAAGCTGTAAACTTATGTAAATGGGTTTGTGAATTTTACTGTGAACCATGTTTTGACATATCGGATGAAGAAACGTTTTAGTTTTGTTACCGGATTCCTTCAAAAAAAAAAAAAGTCATCGAAATACCCCTTCCCTGTTCCTAGTCCTCGTTTGCTTCCTTCTTCCAAACGAAGAGAGATCAATAAATTTTATATCAGGCACGTCGGCGGTGTCCGGGCGGTTTGTGCGGGCTCGGGCGGTCCGTGCGCGGCGCGGGGAGCGCGGAGCGGGGCCGCGCCGAGCTCCTCCCGGGGCTCTCCGCTCCACTCGCGCTCCCACCGCCCGCTCCAGGAGCTGCCGGCGCTTTTCGGCCGCGTTTCTGCGGCTGCCGCGCCCGGGCTGTGCTTCGCGGGGCAGGAGAGGGAGAGAGCGCTCCTTTGGATTTGGTTTTATTCTGAAGCGGAGTGGGACCCGGGCCGGGGAAGCGCTGCCGCTCCGCGAGCCGCGGCCACTTGTTGCCTCCCGGCCCGCGAGAGCGAAGGGGATTACGTCTCCGCCCCGGCTTGTTGTGGTTGGGGTTTTTTTTGTTTATTTTTTTTGGTCTGGAGGATTTGCCTAGAAACGCGAGCTCATCTAAAATATTTACAAAAGTAAAACCCGCTGGGGAACTCTATTAATTAGACTCCATTAAAAATGAATGGTTACAGGAGTCCCCAGAGGAAATAAATAATTCAATCTTTTCAGTATGTTTGACGAGTGCTTTTAGTCTGGACAACTTTTCTTTCCTCCCCCCGCCTTTTTTACTTCTCTTTTAGGGGATGTGCGTTGTTCGTGGCTGTGTTTCAGGTGGGCGCTGCGGAACAGCCCCCGCGGAGCTCCGGCGCGGCCGGCGGAGCTGAGCATCGCTTCGCCCTCCCTCCAAGCCCTGTTCCGGCCGGGTCCCCACGTGTGGCCCCGGGCCGGGCTCCGAGCTCGCCGCTCCGCAGCGCATCCCTCCTGGAGCTTCGCCTCTCGCCTGCTCCACTGCCCTGCGCTGTTCGTCTCGGCACAGGAGCAGAGCGAAGGGGAGGGCGCTGGAGGTGTTTGGGTTTGGTTACGGGGCCTGCCCTGCCGCTCCTTACCCACAGAGGCTCGGGGACACTTCGCGCCCCTCGGCTGCCCGGGGCGGTCGGAGCCGCGCTCCCTCCCCGCTGCTTCCCTCCGGCCCCGCCGCGTGGATGCCCCGGCAGCGGCTCCTGCCTTCTCTGCCGGGAAGCGCGTCCAGGCTCGGCCGGGGCTTTCCCGGGGCTCTTCCAGGAGGCAAGGATGCTCTACAAACAGAACTGAGAGCCTCCCTGGCTGGTGGGGTAGCCGGCTCCCGGCCACCCGGGGCAGGGGGAGCTCCCGGAGCAGCCGCTGCCTGTCCCGAAGCGGGGGAAGCCCCGGGCCCCGCACGGAGCAGCGCCCGGGGCCGGCCGCCCGCTGGTCCCTGCGGCAAGGCCCTGGCACCATCGCTGCCCCCAGCACGGACTGGGGGTGATCGCTTTGCAAATGAGAACCCAACGTGTTTCATACCCACAGCTCAATCCTTCCGTAATGTTTCTGGTGAAATCTCGCAAACTTGTGGTGCTGCTTTCTCCTGTTTGTGCTGCTGCCCTTCAGGTAGGAGTGTGAAGGTTTACCAGCTGGTAACGTGACTTACTAGCTCTGTGAGGAGAAGCAGCTCCATAAATAACCTGGTGGTCTGAGGGAAGGTGGGAACATCAGTGGTGTTGGTAGAGGACATGGACACCAGCAGGCAGGGCAGCAGCAGGACTATCACATCTCTGAGTCAAACTGCTCCCCAGTGCTCTCCAGAACGGGCAGTGCCAGGACAGCTCTGAGCAGGGAAGTGTGAAGATCCCGTTCCTTGAAACAAATCTCTCTCCACCTTCCCAGACAGGTGCAGGTCTGACAAAAGTGAGGGCTCTGAGCAGTGAGCAGCTGCCAGCACTGGGAGTGGATTTGGTACCTTCAGAGTTGCACTGCAGCTGCATCATTCTAAGTAGTTCTTTACATCTGAGTTTTCTGGAAGTGGATTCTCTGCCGTGAAAGGGGAGACACACCCTTCTTCAAAATTTGTAGTATTTTTAAGTTCAAGTTATTCTTCCTGTTTGCCATAAGCCAGGGCCTAAGGAGGGTGTGTGAGCAAGTCCTTGAGGGGTCACAGAGAAATGTCTCTGTATAAATGTCTCTGCCTTGTTCTCTCTGGAAGCTCCTATCAGTGGTTTGGCTTACGGCTGCTTTTCCTGATTTACCGATTTTGAGATGCCCAGGTAAAACTCTCCATGCAGTTTTCAGCTTCCTGGAGCTAATCTTTATCCTGAAGTTCCCAAGTTGTGGTCAGAGCTTGTGGAAAGGGTTGTAAACAAGTGCACGCAGGGGATGGGAGACAGACCCGTAGAACCAAGGCTTGTACATTAATTACAGATACAGCCTCTTGTTCCCTCAAAGGAGTGTATTTTCATCAGAGAGCCAGCACCATAGAGGGAGACATTGCCTGAAAGACTTTTTTTTTTTCCCAAAGGGCACTGTTACATCCTTTGCCTGGACTCAGGAAATTTACCTCATGGACAGACGCAGAAATATATTCACTTTAGAATTAATGAAGGTACGTTTTACTTGTGCTGAACTCAATTTCTAATTTTTCAAGATTACCTGGCCGTTGACATCCCTCCTGCACGCATTACATCTGAATGCCTTTTGAGCAATGCCCATGTGGGATTTCCTGCTCCCGCGCGTGTGGGAGGGCTCAGAATGGAGCCATTACCATTCCCAGGTACAGCTGCGAACAGCTGTGCAGGAGATGTGTCGGCTGTGCGGGAGATGTGTCTGACAGCTCTTCAGACACCCCAGCACTCTGTAAAACGGGGCCATGAGTGCTGGGTTGTTGCACATGCACAATCATTAGGATCTGTTTGCACAGTTAAAACAGCTACAGCCTTCTACAACATTCAGAATAGGTGCAACTGCACCCATTATCTTTAGAGTGACGGAGCACCGGCTGTGAAGAGGTTAATGCTGGCATTTAAGTGTAATGACAATGTTCAGGCTTTTGGGTTAACACGTTTTTCAATGGAAGAGTGGAAGGTAACACTTGGTGCTGTTAGTTTGTCGAAACCCAGCGTATTGGGTTACCTTTTCGTGGTTCAAAGAGCTTCAGAGTTAATTTATTGCAACAAAAATTGGTAACTGAAAATACTTTAAATTTAAATTTTTGAAACAGTCTGTTTGGTGAGTAAAGTCTAATAATTAGCAGAAGAACCTGATAGTGGCTTTTTAAAGAATATTTGTTAAACTACATGTTTTTGTATTTCTAGTATTTCTTTGCTATAAGAAGAGATGAAGACTGAATTCAGGAAAAGCTTTAGCACAGACACTCGGTGAAAGCATTCATAAATTATCTTTTTAGCTTTCCCATATCAAACACGAGACTAAGAAAGATACTTCTCAGGAACACCAGAAGATAGGAGCTTATCTAACCGTCTTCCAGTGTTCATGGAAAGAATGATATCTGAGGAATGAGTACACCTGAAATCTGAAGTGAGGTGATGTTCAGGACTGGAATGTTGCAGCTATTCCCTGCAGAAGTGAGAAGCTTGATATGGCTTCTTTTTTACTTACATAGACCTTGATCCCAGATTTATTATAGTCATGCCCAGTTTATTTACATGCTGCAGATTCAGGTTATTTCTAGGGTAAACTTTGCCAGTAAATTCCAACAAAACATTGAAATAATAAAGAGAGAAAATCTGAATCAATTTCTTTTATGATTTCTCAAGGAAGGTGTGGAGAGCTGTCATTGCAGATCTGTTTGCATGGGCTGATTTAGTGGTTAATGCAGATTAGGATTTCCAGAACACTTTTCCATGTGCTTCTCTATCACAACTTTTTAGTGGTGCCACTGGATGCAGCAATCAGTGCAACACAGTCACTTTTTCCCAATGGAATGTTCTCAGGATGAGGAATTAATTATTCTTTGCTGAGAATACCATTCACAGCCAACTTCTTTGTGTTGCTAGTCAAGTAAACAGGATTTCAGGTTTGCTTCTTCCAACCTCAGAAGCTCTGTATCCCTTTTAAACCTCAGTTTTCCAGTTTCTAAAATATCTCTACCTACTTAGTGCAGCAGGGGAGATTGCAATGAATGTGAGCAAATGTGTGTGAGAGAGAGCAAGAGAATTGAGGGGGTCACAGCACATCCATAAAGAGATGTATTTATACCTTCTCTATGATGAAAAAAAATAAATAATGTATCACCATGTTACACTCAGGATGCTCACCTTTATTGCTGTTGCTAGATTTGATTAGAACATATTTATGCCAGGTTAATTTTATTCAGTAATACATCAAATTAAGACAAATCAATCTGAGCATGGTTTGGCCTGGTTTAAAAATGTTTGTGCTAATAAAAGTGAAGTCTCTGAATCGTGTCCACGTGAGGAAGAATTTGTGGTGTTTTAACCCATTGCTATCCCAGGGCTGTTTGCTCTGTTCATCCCTGGAAATCCCCACACGTTTTTCCACGCTTTGGCCATCCCAGTTCCCGTGCTGGTGGATCGGTGCAAGCTCCCCTCTGACGGCTGATGGGGTGAAGTGTGAAACACAAACTCCTGCATGAGCTGGGCTGCCCCCAAAGGAATGCAAAGTGAGGAGGCTTCCCAGAGCCCCAATCCCAGAGCTGCGTGTGCATCCCACGTGCACAGAGCCCGCGCTGGAACAGCCAGGCACCGCTGGGGAAGAGTTTAGGAATAAGAGGGAAATTAAGCAATGTTAAAAACTTGTGAGCTTCTGTCATTTATCTCTTCTGGGGCTTCTGATTGAGACTTCTGGCCTTGGTGAGCTTTTTTCTTTGTCTCTGTGCAGAATATTATGCATCTTTTCTATGCAGGCCATAGGGAATAGTATAGCAGTGATTGCACCCAGCCTTCAGGATTTCCCCTTTGTACGACACTCAGCTTATTCATTTCATGCATCATTCACAGCTTGCTGTGCTGATTTCAGAAATTCTATACATCTACTTCACACAAAGGGGAGAGACAGAACATAGTGGTGGACGTGCCTTAGGTGCGGGGAACGGCTTCTCTTGAATGCCATTTGCAGGGGAAGAAATCTTGAAAGTCAGTGGGAACTTTGCCCGTTCAGAGTTCAGGATAAGGCACTTGGCGTTGATTTCATTTTCATTGTGCTGTGCTGCCAAGTCAGAGAAGCTTCTCTTCCACAAGGTTAAGAAAAGATATTTTAATCCAAATAATTCTTTTCTCTCTCTTTTTTCCCCCTCTCTCCCCACCCCTCACCCTTTTTTTTCCTTTTGGATTCACTGGGCATTTTTCCTTTTACAGCCTGTAAACAGCCAATGTCATAGTAGGAATTCTTTTAAAAAAGCAAGTTATACTTCCGTTATTAAGCAAAAACTTCTTTTCCTTTAAACCCGAGTTTGTTAAACAGGTGAACATTTGTGAAACAGGTGTGAATTTTTTATGAGCATACCAGAGCTGGGATAGTAACTGAATTAATTGTCATGGCCCCAAAGTAAAAGGAAGTAAAGGAGCTGAATATACAAACTGGCAAACGTATGGATCGAGGTAATTCTGTGTAGTTTTCCAGGCATTCAGCAGGTCTGAGTGAGTGGCTGCAGTAAGGATTAGCTCTGTTGGTGTTCTCTGTCCTAAGAACAACTGAAGTTTTCCTGATTTGGATGATTTTGTGCAGAACATGCAATATTATAACAATTTTTTTTTAAAACTATGCTTATATTTTCCCTTCTGGAAAGTATTTTGCTTCCTTTTTCAATAACTCTTCTGCTCTTCTCTCTGGATTTCAGACAGTACTTGTGCCAATTCTAGCCAAAAACAAATGCTTTGATTTGAAAGTCTTGTGTAAGCAGGGACGAATAACTTTAGATTAATTGTTAAAGGCAATAAGGATCCTTTTGGTGTTTTTTGTTTGGACAGCAGCATAACAAAAAGATTATTGAAGAGTTTAGACTGTGGTGGCATTGACAGATCTCCTGGAGGTTCTGGAGAAGGAAACACGATTGTTTTGGCCTCTAGCACAGGACTGTCCATCTGTGCCCTGCAGTTATTTTGTTTTTCAGTGACTGACAGAGCAGTTAATGATAGAACGAGGCTTGTGAGCTCCACAGAGAAGCATGGAGCTGCCAAAACCTGGCACCTCTTTTGGACTTCCTGTTACATGAAACTTTTCCCACAATCATTTTCTTGTTGGTTATTCAAGAGAGGACTAGAATTTAGGCCAGCCTAAAGTGAACAGAACCAGCATTAGATGGGTTGTGCAGTGCTGTGCCTCATGCCTGAGCTCTGGTTCTGCTTGGCTGCACCTCCCTCCTTGGTCCTGCCAAGGTGCAGAAACTGGCTATGAACACAACCCCCACATCTAGGGGAGGACTGACCATACAGTCCTACTCTATTTTTTGGGTGAAAACTTCTTCATTGGAATGAAAGAGCCCGGTGAAAGAGCCCCATGTTTGCTTTGATACACGCAGTCCCGAGAAAGTTCATTTCTCCTCACACGGAGTTTTCATCGTGGGAATATCCCTTCTCTCCTGCCAGAACTACTCATCTCTGGCTTTTATCAGATTATAGTTTCTGACAGCTTCACAGCAGAATTTTGTTGCCAGCCCCATGCCAGCTGCTGACAACACATGAGGATATTGCTGACATCTGATACTGCCAGAGCTGGGCGCTGAGCTCCTCTGTACCTTGCTCAGGTAGGGCTGCAAGGGGAGGGAGGGGGAATGAAGGGAAATACTCTCCAGGAGTGGTGGTATGAAGGCACTGGCAGACTTTCAGTGCTTGGTCTGCTTCATTTTCAGTGCAAATTAGGTAGATAAGTGATAAATGTGCTTTTGTTTGTATCTGCTTACGGGCAAGGCGTTGTGAAGTGAAGCCAGAGATTCAGTATCTGGTTGGGATTGAGTGTGCAGAGACCCAGTGTCTGGATGGGAGCCAGAAGGAGAGGGGCGAGGTGACGCTGCAGTAGGGACACATCAGCCGTCTCTGAAGTGCTGGGTGGTTGCAGCACCAGATGTCTGCTTCGGTTTGTGGCAGGGAAGTGGGGGAATGTGGTCCTGGAAGGAGATGCACTCCACAGGGTCACCTCCTGGGTGGGTTTCCAAACTGTGATGACTGAGATTGTTATCAATCCATGGGAGAATTTCCTGAACAGCTCCTGATAAGAACCACTGCCAGTCGTAGGTTTTGAGATTGGCTTGCCCACGGAAGGACGGGGGAAAGAAAAAGCAGAACAGACCTTTATTGTCAGGCAGATAAGAGAATCATAAAAAAGTCAGGGTTCTAAGCAGAGGGCTTAGCAGCTCAGGAGTGAGGGAGAGGATTTGGGTTTACCTTGCCTACTTAATGAGGAAAAAAAACCCACTTGCAAATGGGGGAGCAGGTGGCTTCAATAAACTGCACCACAAATTTCGTTGCAAAGGTGACCCTCAAGCACTCTTTATTTTGAGGTGCTCTAGGCTGGGAGCATTCCAGGGGAACAGGACTTGTTTTCCCCAACTCCTAAAGCGTTAGGTGTGATTTTGATGCCCACACTCATTCATGTACCTAAGCAGTTTTAACCACCATTTGTGCCTGCCTTAATTCCAGCTCCAAAGAACTGGAGCAGCCCAAAGGGAAGTGTGGGAAAGCAAATAGTAGCCCCCAGCATGGGAGGTAAGCGAAAGCTGTGGCTCTGTGAAATGCATTGTTCCAGCTAAACTGGGACCCTCTCCTGCCCTTTGAAGCCTCGGAGGGCAGCGCTCCCGAGCTGCAGTGGTGCCTGTGGAGGGGAGCGCTGGGGACAGGGCATCAATTTAAAGTCAGGATTTTATGGCTTAATCACAAATATTCGCTTGCTGCAGGCATGGGAATTACACGTACAGAAAATGGCATCGTGACAAATAGTACCAAGAGGGGCTTTCTGAGTTCATTCGGTGAAGGCTGGGCAGGGGGGTTAGATTTAGAAAAGGAGAATGATACAAATAATTGTGATGGAAGGGGAAAGTGCAAAGGTAATGGAATGGAAGGGGTTTGTCACCTTGAAACATCTATGTTTCACTTCTGAGAGTTATTTAAAACTGTGAAAGAAACAATGCAATGTTATTTTGTATTTAAAATACATCTGCTTTTTCTGTGTCTCGTAATTACTTTTTCAACATGCACAATGTGGCCAGAATCTTATCCTTACCTTGAAGTGTGAGCACAACAGAAAAAGCAGTTGTAGCTAATGAATGAACAGGAACAATAGAGATCTACTGGCATTTGTCCCTAAAATCTCTGTGCGAAGGGGAGGATGGGGGAGCTGTGAGAGGGAGCTAGCCCAGATCTGCTGAATTTCGATGAGGATTTTTCTGGTTTGTCTCCCATTCTGGTTGGCTGCATTATTATTTATTTCATCACTCAAATTGTGGTAGGTGCTGCTTGCCTTGGAGTATGAATAACAAGTTGTTGGGCTCAGCAGAGTTCACTTATGCAGTAGGAGAGAATAATTCTCTCCTCTCCAGGAACTGCTGGGTAAAATTTACTGGTCTTGGCTGTGCCTCAAGGGTTTAGGGTAAAGGATTAAAATGGTGCCTTCTGACCTGAAAGTACAGAAGTATAGAACAATATACAAATACATACCTGGATTGTGTCCTGGCCAATGCACAGTCAATGAATTCCCCCCACATTCCCTTATATCCCTGCAATAACTTTTCCTAAAATATAGGACATAAAAACCGCTTCAAATAGTTGTTGGATCAAGTAGCATAGAAAACAAACACATTCTATCAGGTTTGCATGTTATTCCATAAATGGTGCTGCCAGACTGTCACTATTTTATAGCATTGTTCATATTCATTGTTAAACTTAGCCTGAAAAGGGAATTTAGTAATAATTTTCTGGTAAAATTTGACTAATCCTACACTGAAAATATCAACATTTTCACCTGAGACAGCTGTCTGAGCAAATTCTCCTTCCCTGGGCCCAGTGAAATGATCTTCAGATTGGAATATTTGTTGGTAGCATCAGCTGTTAAACGTTGGACAGTATTTCTGTTTAGGTGCCCTTAAGTACCCTCAACACTTTGAGGCTCCCGAGGCAAAAAGGAAAGCAAAGAGAACCCCTGTCTAGTGCCAAGGATTCTGGTGGCTGAGTACTGCAAGACTGGGTGAGATCTCTTCAGAGCCAACAGGCAGAAAAACTGTTTTTATCATGGGAATTTAGATCATCTGGAAATGTCCATGCACATCTGAGAGCCTTGGGAGCTGTGGATTTCTGTCCTTGCTGGCAGGTGGAGATGGCAGATCCCACAATCCACTCATGGCTCGTCTTTTGCTCTTAGAGAATGTCTCAGGTGTCATGGCTGGGGCACTGTACAGGTGTACAGCAGGAGTATGTGCTTTAATGAAGGAAAGCTGAATCAGGGGAAGGGAAGGGGAGCAGGGTGTTGCTGCAGTTTCCCCACATGGATGCAGCAGGCTCGTCTGCACCAGCCTGTCACTCACACAGAGGAAAAAGAGACCTCAGCTAAAATAATCACTGGAGAGGTCTAGAAGACATTGTCGAGAAGCATATAAAGAGATGGGTACAAGGGTGGGTCTGTGAGGGACTGCGGGATGGCCACTGAAGGGAGTGAGGAGTCTGCACAACACCTGAAGGATGCCAAAGGAAAAACTAGTTCTGCAGGGTGGTGGCCTGTGACACAAGCAGGAAAAACCGGAGGATTTAATCAAAGCAATGTCAGGAAAATAAAAGGCAGATGTGCAAGGTTCTCTCCAGGAAAATTTTACTGATGTTTAAGCAGGACTGGAGAAAATATCTGTGCACTGTAGAGAGGAGTCTTGTGTTGGAAGAAGGGGAGATCAATGTTTCAGGGCTGTTCTTCACATGTTTGTGGGCCAGCCCTGGCAGGTAACACAGGCTGGGCAGTTTGATAGTGTTAAAGTTTTTCTGTATTGTTCTCCTTCGTGAACTCGGGCTGTGACTGAACTCGAGCACTCGGTCATTTGTAAAAGAATTGATTTGCTCTGATTGGAACATCCATGATCAGGTGTGTTCCTGAATGTCATGGAAGCCGGAGAGTGCTATACTAGGAGAGAACTTGCAGTTTGATGATAATCCTTAATTGTGGTTGTTTGTTGTTTGTTTGTTTGTTTGTTTGTTTCCTGTGAGATGCCAAACACTTTGCAAAGGAATCAGTGCAACTCAGTTACACACGGAAAGCGGTCCAGGGATACCCAGCAAGGCAGGGGTAGAGCCAGCAGTGATCCCGTGCCTCAGACTGGTGCTCTGCCCACTGTTGGAATGGGATTCTCACGATGGGCCCTGTCTGCAGCATTTCCTTGTGCTGATGGTGGAGCCGCAGCAGCCCTGGAGCGAATTCCTGCCGGTTTTCTCCTTGCACCTTTGCTGAGGGTTCCTGGCCTGAGGGGAAGGGTATCCATGCCAGCTCCTCAGCCCCTGCATGCTGGCTTCAAGTGATCCTGTTTGCAGATCCTCTGGGCTGCTCCTGCCACAGGGCTGCAATCCTCCTGTGTCCCACGGCTTTGTCACTGGTAGAGGGACAGTGAACAGCCATGGAGGTGTTTCCTATTTTTCCCCTGTGCAGACTGACAGGGTTTATCTAGGGACAGGCAGTTTAAAGATGCCTTTCCTGCTCTCGGTAAATAACCACAGTTAAATATTGGACTTAATTTCACTAAAAATAGAACCTCTTTGAAGTGCATATCATACTTTTCATTAAACACAAAAGGCAGTTTATGTGTTTTGCTGCAGTAAAGCATACAGACGAACCCTGAAGACAAGGAAAGATAATGGGAATTAAAGTCTGTCTTCCCTTGAACATTTCTACGTGGTGGGGGTTTGCTGTAAGTTTATTTTGTTTCAAATCAATCCTGTGGTGGGGTAACTTGTAGCTGAGTTTGCTGCTGGTTTGATGCATCCGTTGAATCCACTGGCAGCTGCAAAATTCCAGGAGCCTGGCCTTTTCATGATTCAGTGACCATGTAATTGGCCATGGGATTTATTCAGCCTTTTCATTCTATGTGACCCTTCCGTGCAGCATCCTACCAAAAACCTCCTGGTTAAATTCTGTGGCTTTCTGCTGTGCATTCTGAACGAACAGCTCACGATTTAGAACCCGTTTTCCTTGCATAGACAACCAGATAAAATATCATATTAATGGCTGCCTGCTTGTTGGCATTCCTGTTAAAGCTGAAAGTATAGAAACTGACTTTAAAATACGGTAAACTGGGCCTTTGTGAGCACAGGGCAGTGGATCTGCTTTGTGTGTCTGCTCTGGAGGCAACCGGCATCAGGGATTTCTACAAGCCAGTTACTAAATGGACCATCAGGAACAGACAGAAGCACAGAGGGATAAACAGCCCAGCACATACTCAGCCTCCATCCCGAAAAAGTCTTAAATGCTGTGATTGAATCATTTTAGCGCACTGTTTGGGGAGTTTCAAACATAACTGCTCTGGGGAGGCAGCTGCTCCTCTTTATCCGCCCTCTGGCTGGGAGCTGTGGGTGTGGGAGGAATGCGGGATCGGGTGCTTATCTCTCCATCCTGTCTCTGTTTGGAGCTGCTGACGGGAGCGCTGATTTGCCTGGAAAGAGTTGGCAGGGGAAGGTCAGCGGCTGCACCGACAGGCTTTGGGGGGATGGAGGTGGGGAACAGAGTTTTTGTATTGTGGTCCGGATTTATTCTAAACCCTCGTGGTCCAGATTTATTGTAAACCCTTGTGCTATAACCGAAATGCCATTTCCACATCACGCACGCTGCGTGTCCTTGGTCACACAGCCTTACCTGGGTGACATCTGGAGCCTACCCAGAGGTTATCAGCTGTGAGAGGGATGTTGCTTCTGGCACTAATGGTTAAGATTTCCATCTCTGTTATACATTTTAGCGTGGAATAACTAGTTTTACAAAGGTGTGGCTGAAATCAAAATTTAGGTTTCACTTCCAGGGCCGGCAGTGTGGCAGGATTAGAGTTGCAGTGATAACTGTGCAACTCATCAGGGATAACTCTGCAAAGTCACCAAAAGTGACTTTCACGTGTGAGAACTAAAGTTGTAGGTTGATTCAGGAAAGAAGAGGCAAAATGGTTAAATAGTTAAAATGTGCTGTTTCTAAAAATTTAAATTGAAAAAAACCTTACTGACGTGAGGGGGTTTTTTTCTTAAACTTTTTTTTTCCCCCCGAGCAGTACCGCTCATCCTATACCAGTTGTTGACTGATATTTGAGGGGGTAAAAAGTGATTATGCCAATTATTCAGCTAAAGAAGCCTTGTCAGTGCCTGGGTGAGCAATGAGTGCTACGTGGCACAGAAAAGGAGAGTGGTGACAGAGGTTTGCAGCCAGTGTTAGTGCAACCAAAATCTTTCTTGAAAAGAGCACTTTAAACCCCTCAGGACCAGCCTGAAACCTCCGTGTGCTGGATTTCTCACAACTGCTCGGCAGGTCTGGTGTCATCCAGGCTCTCGTCCTCTCTGTCCTTGAGGCCACCATCCCTCCACCATCCTATGGTGTCACCTCACTTGGGAAAGCTGAAATATTGCAAAATGTGCTCTATGGAAAGGCTCAGGGCCTTCTGAGTGCTGCTGCGCAGCACCACACTTCCTCACTCCGTTCCTGATCCCCCGGGCTTGGAAAAGAAAGTCAGTGATCCATCAGCCAAGTGGGGAATTGGCAAATCCTAAATACGTGAGGCAGTTAGCTTTAATTCCTCTGTAAATAAGGGGGAAAGTAACTGCAGAGATAACAGTGCTGCAAAAATCTTAAATGAAAGGTGATTCTAAGCACATTGCTTTTAAGTGACTCTTTTCCAGCAGTTTTTCAATCCTATAATAGTCGTGGTTCACGACAAAGCATCGGGAAAAGCACAGTTGCAGCACGAAGTAGGCCCATGATGGATCTCAAGAGCTCGCTTTGGTGAACTTTCAGCATTTCTGAGGTAAAACCACTCACCCGAGTGCCAGCAAACGCGCAGGGCTGCGATCGTCACTGCACCGACTCGGGGGTCCCGAGCGCCCCAGCAGCGGGGCAGGGCTGGTGCTCTGCGTCTGCATTCACACCTCAGCAGGCTCCGGTTTCCCACATCGCATTCCAGCCGGGAATGACCCCAAATCGCCGGGCAGCCTTCGGCCACAAGTACCTGTCCCCATGGTGCCCAGAGTCCTTGCAGCCCTACAGCCCCGGGCAACGATGGGAGATCCCCGGTGGTCAGAAAGGGGGAACTTTGCACAGGCTTGGAGATGAGACAGACGAAAGGGCAGAGCCTGAGTGCACAGAGAGGGAGTGAGGGTGCCTTCATCCACACAGCATAACTCAAAGACTTTAGCTGAACAGCTGATACACTGCATTTTATTGATCTTCTATGATAGATAAGAAAATCTGTCTGTTGTATGGGGTTTTTTCCCCACAAAAGAGCAACTTAATTGCTTTCTCTTTCTACAGGTGTTAAGTATAATTTTTTCTTCCGCTCTTGAGAGCTGGGCAGCTGAGGCATCCCTGAGCTGATTTATGTAATTTCAAAGTCCATCTTCAAAAACCTTTACCTTGAACCCCAGGGCTGAATTGGAACAGTCATTTATCACCTTCCAAACTCAGCACCCAGAATATCTTTTTCTCTTTATTTCCAACATGAATATTTTCCTTCCCTAGCTTGCTGGGTATGTGGTGAATGCCAAACACTTTCGCACCAATCTCTATTCATCTAAACCTCCTCTGGTAAATTCCTTTCTTCCTTATGGGACAAAGCGACTTTCTGGCCCAGCCCATCATGGCAGGGGTAAGAGTAATGGAATTAAAATTCTGTGAGTTTTTTTGGCATGTCAGAAAAGACACGTCTGCAAGATTGAGACCTACATTTATTCTGGAGAATACAACCAGTGGTTTACTCATTAGACACTGGCACTCATATACATTCAAGCCTAAAGTGTTAGAAAAGAGGTTGGGAAGGATGCTAAGCCCAATTGGCTTAGAAAAATCATTAAAGTTGGGTTTGTATTTTTCTCCTCTTTACATCCTCTAAACAATGACATTTCTGTGGAAAGCGAATTTTAAATATTTTAATGTACAATATGAAGGCGTTATTACACTGTGACAGTTTGAGTGAGGAATAATCGCAATTAATTTACAAATATTAAGAGCACGCGATGATTCTTTGTGACGCCAAGAAACAGATGAAACCTGTAACCCTCACTGGGGCAAACTCGGTGCAGTTTGGGGCGTGTGAGCGTTGGGAACCCCCTCTGGAGCAGCTTGGCTACACGCTGAACGATCCAGCCGCTTTTCCTGCCCTTCTGCCCGGGATTACCTGTTGCCTCAAGCGCAGCAGAGATGTGCTCCTGAACTGCTGCCATTCACAGCTCGGCTCGTTAGCATAACCCATCATTAGAGCTGCTCGATTGCTCGCAGCCCGGAATATTAAGAGAGCACTTGAAGGAAGCATCTCTGCAGCTTCCACCGCTGAATCCGGTGGGAATTGTGCACCGCCGCCCTCGGGGATTTACGGCACCTTTTCCAGTCCCTAAATGGTCAGCAAAGAACGTCACTTTGTAGAACTTGAAGCTGCAGAGCACATGAACTTTGGTGCCTTGTGCTGAAAAAAGAGCCGGATGCAGATCTGAGTTATTCAATTCCTGCTTGTTGCAAACTCGTAAGAACACAAAATTGTCACCTTGAGTGCCACTGGACACAACCTTTGTGCTATTAAACTCTAGGTGTTGAAGAGTGCTTTTCCAGGAATACTGCGGGGTCAGTCAGTTTTGAAATTCCAATTTTAAGGACTGGGAGACTCGGGGCGGAGGAAAGCTCCTGAGGGCAGTGAGGAGCAGCAGGATCGGTGCCTTGCCCCCCCATCCGTGTCACCAGCGCAGCCCCTCGGGGCAGTCAGAGCAGAGGATTTCCCAGAGCATTGTGGCTCCTGGGTTGGTGGGTGGCGATGGGCACGGGGGAAGGTGCTAAACCCCCACCCTGATATGCAGAAGTGCAAATCAGGCTCAGTCACGATCTGGACCTAAATGTCGCAGCTCAGAGGGATTTGCGGGAGGGTCTGGGTGGATGGGCGCGTGTTGATGGCTTTTAAGTGCGGGGATTGACAGGATCCATAGCTGCGGGCAGCGCACCCGCTCACCCCTCCCAGCCCCCCACCCAAACACCGCCCGGGCGGCTCGGGAGCGGGGCTGTGCTGCTGGAGAGGCTTTGCGGAGGGAAAAGGAGTGATTTCACTCGCCGTAAAACGTGCCACACGTGGGCTCGGGGGCTGCCTCGCTCACGGCTGGGGTAGCCCATTCCCACCCCGTGCCCCGAGGGTTGCACCGGAGTCCCACGGGCTGCTAACGAGCAAGCACATAATTAATTCCTGCCATGCAGAAATGTGTCTGGGAAAACTCAGGTTTTGAGCATGATTCCATATTAATTTCACATTTATGAGCCACCCTGGTTGAACGATCCCAGCAGGAGCCGAGGCTCACCCCAAGCCCAGGGGTAAAACCCGACCATCCCCGGTGCTCTCCCGCACCATCAGCCGGGGCGAGGTGTCAAACCTGTGACCTCCGAGCGTGACAAACCCGTTATCGAGCCCTAAAGCGATCTTCTTGCGTCCTCGGCATCGCTGTTATCGGGGTGATCGGGAGGAGGGGTGGTGGTACCCTGGGCTGTGAAGTCGCAGTGAAAGGCGCTGGCCGGGGCCGAGCCGGAGCCCATCCCGGCTGGGATGGCACCGCATTCCTCCGCTCCCTCCGCCCAGGGGTGGAGCACGGGCTGTTTGCTTTCATCTGCCCTGCTGATAAGCAGACAACGTCCAGGTAACCCTGAAACAGCTTTCCCCTCTGGAAAAGAGGGATTCATACCCATCCTCTACCCAGCACGAGTAAACACACGGCTGGGTGTACAGAAGTAAGAGATGCTGAGGGTTGCGTTAGGTCTGATCGGGGCTGATTGACTGCTCTGAGCTACATCAGAAGACCTGTTATGACAGCCTGGACCAAAGTCCTGGAGCAAAGTGCTGCTCCACAGTGGTTCACTTCCTCGGACCGGGGACAGTGGCTCAACACAGGGATGCCTCCTGCTGTACCACAATTTAAAAATGAAAGTTCACAGAGGCACAAAAACCCCAAACCTGAACCTCTCAAAAATGATCTGATTGCCAAAACCGGTTGGTTTTGGTTTACAACAAAACAAGTTGTAAGATTGATACAAACGGTAAAAAATAAGATGTAGGAAGATTTCTAAAAGTGATGTGGAAAAGGATTATAGGTTTGTCTAGAAGCGAATGTAACTCTTGTCGTAGCATGGAACTTTGCCACGTGTGTGCGAATACTATTAAAGGTGGAAAAGAGCTTCTTTTTAAGATTAACTGACAATTTTAACCTTGAAAAATTTGGGGCCAACTTTTTGGTCAGTGTGGTTGTCCTGACTGATACCCAGCGATATCTTTAGGATTTTTCCTGGTAGGGGAATTACAAGTTCTTCTATCCATTTCTAGGGACTCAGTCATTACATCTGACTCAAGTAACATTTGGTTTCCTTCCCCACACTCCCCGAATTTATGCCTTAATTTCTTGATCTTTGGCATTCTGGCCTTTATAAAGTGTTTATGGGTTGAGAACACTGAGGAGGTGAGAGGCATTACCTTAGCAGAGCCATAAATCACCGAGCACCATCAAGAGGTGAGGATTTAGCCCATCACTTTTAGCAGGCATTTTGTCTCTGGGCAGGTTGACTTCCAGTCAGACCGCTTCATATCATCAGTACTTTTCACTCCCAATTAGATTTTTAAATTAACCCTTCATTAGGGTGACAGGAGGTGATAGAGCCACATCTCACTGTAATGAGCGTAGATTAGGGGTGTATTCTGCACCTCCCATTGTTCTGAATGCTGGGCTGGAGGTACCTTCTCCAGGGGCTTGGAAAACAACTGCTTTGAGAGGCTGGATTTTCAAAGACCGGAAATCGTATTTAAAATCCCTCTTCTCCCAGTCATACAAAAACATATAATAGTTTTCAGAGTAACAATTGGAATTGCTGGAAGA
Source organism: Ptilonorhynchus violaceus (assembly GCA_013397565.1). Lineage (NCBI taxonomy): Eukaryota > Metazoa > Chordata > Aves > Passeriformes > Ptilonorhynchidae > Ptilonorhynchus > Ptilonorhynchus violaceus. Next base: position 580,872 of record VZRJ01008799.1, read on the forward strand.
GGAGCATATGGGAAGGATCACAACACTCTGCAGAGTTTTAGCAGACCTACCACTGCAGTGTTTGTAACACCTCATTTTTTCTGGGTGACTTTGGGCAGAGTTTTTACCTGTCCGTGCCAAGGACAAAGATTTTCCTCTGCATTTGGATGCACACACTGAATTGGCATTTTTGCAAATGAAGGGCCCTTTTTTTTCTAAAGTGATAGTAAAATTGAAAGAAGTTTGATTTATTTTCTAAGGTCCTGTGCAGAGATGTGTGTAAATTGACCCAAAATATACGAGAGCTACTTAACTTGGAGATGGTTGCACACGTTGGGCAGTGTGAGTCCAAGCATGAAGGAATGAGATCTTCCTGCCAAACACCCTCAAGTGCTTGGCTGGCATTTTGTTAATTATATGTGCTATTTTATAGGCTTCATGCTCATGCCATGGCAGTGTCAGAGACCTCGGGGTACAGTTTCATGCTAAGTCTGAGCTGCAGCCAAAGCTGCTGCCTTCTCTTCTGAACTTCTTATAGTCACCTGGATCCGGGAGCTGATGCTGCTGTAGACCAATATTTTTCTCCCAGAATGATTTTTTTCAGCTAGATTAACTCTTGCGAGTTACCAGTGCAGGAGCAGAGTGGTTGCGAGCAAGGAATGTGGCAGGAACTGTTTCGGTGCAGCTCGGATTTAGAGCTGTGAAGGGCCGTGGGTGCGGCTGGGGAAGCTGTGATACTCTGCTCCAGGGGCACGTCCAAGAGTCAGGGCTGTGTGTTTAAGGGATTTGGTTAAAAATATATCAGTGTGTGCGTTGGGCCAGTTTTTCAAGATAAGCAGAGGAGTGTCTTTCGTTCACCTGCTTATTTCCTGTGCCTCTTTCTGTCGCTTTGGGATATGAGTGCAGCGAAGACAGGCACATTCATGAAGCTTTTCAGTACTGGGGTTAAGCCAAGTCCTTGCTGCAAACAGGTCTGTCTTGGCTAAGTGAGTTAACATCATTATTTTACTTTATCAAGACGTTAAAGAATTAATTTTAGTGGACCGCTCTCTTTTCAAAGTCTCTTAAGGTTTAAATCGCTTTTAAAGAAATAAATTCTATTTGTTTCTTTTCTCAAGTCTTTCCTTTTCCCATGGTAAAATACACTTCCTATTTCCCTCAGATGAAAGGCTTCCTCCCCCCCTTTAAATACATTGAAAATTAGAGGCTCGTGTTCATTGCTGCTGTGTTCAGAACAGCAAAGTTTTCCATTCTTCAGCAAACCCAGCATTAATGTGTGTTGGCAGTACAGGGCTCTGCTCTTGTCACTGTTTCCATTCAGCTGGGTGCAGTTTTGTGCAAAGGGATGTGCTGATTCCCAACAGAGGCACCAGAAGCACCTTTCCCTCAATGCCTGGTGTACAGGGCTGCTTTGAGCTTCTTGTGTCTAGATTTGCTCTGAGTGACCAGCAAAGAGCAGAATGGGGATGCCTGAATGTAATTTCTCTGCTGAGATTACCTCAGCTTTGCTCTCTGATAATTTCAAAATCATAAAACAGATTTTCTTCAGGATTTTTTGAAGACAATTTTTTTTTTTGTGCAAACCACATCATGGGAAATGTCAGCCTGCAGAAGTTAGATAAGTCACCAAAGCTAGTTTAAGAATAAAGGTGAGCAATTTCAGACCTCACAGTATTATTACCAAAGTACTTTAACATCACATTTGGCTGCAAAGACAGAAAATTTATCTGAAAGATAAATCAGTTAAATCTTGAGATATTTTAGGAGTTCTTCCCAAAGTGACAGTGCTGCTGTAGTATTTTTGAAGTTCCCGTAGCAGAGGCAAACTGATTTGTCACTCTGTTCCCTGGTATTTCCCCAGTGGAGTGATAATATTCCAGCTGGGAACTTCTTCTGTAGCACACTGTATTGTGTCAAGGGCTGGCTCAAGGCAACAGCACTGAGGAAATTCATGGGTGATTTAGGGTTAAAAGCAACCACGTTCAGAAATTTGTGTTGCTGATCATTTTGGAACTATATCTAATTACAGATAAATTTATTATAGGTTGGGGGAAATCTAACTGGAAATGAGACATCATCTAGCACATGTTTAGCTCTGGTAATTTATTTTATGAAATGAGAGAATTGCGAGGTTGCATTATCAGCTTCATGGATTCCATATTGTGTCATTTATTGATTAGGTGCCATTGCTAATTTGTCATTTTTTTCATAATTTTGTCCTAAAGCGTTACCGTTAGCCAAATTTGTCAGCTGGGCTCATGTGACCAGACATGCTGTCAGTTCAGACATTGAGAAACCGAGTTGATGCACACAATAAAGGTGTAATAATTGTAGGAATACACATTGCATTTTTCCACAGGGGAAAAAAGAGGTGTCCCTGAAATGTATCTGAGCCGTTTTGAAACCCTGCTTTTTAAAAGACAATCACATATTACCAATACCATAGAAATGATACAACTCAGAATCTATTTCAGGAGTGAGGATCGTTTCTGAGTTCTTGAACCCCTTCTTTCTTGTGTGGTCTGTGGGAAATGGTGCTCGTGCAGAGGTGAGGACTGTCAAAAGTTGCTGTTCATATTTCTGTCCCCAAGGCTGCTTTGGTGACAGTGTTGTGATTCCTGCAGCAACAGAAGTTACCCAGGAACAATCATGCTTCCTTTAGCCTGGCTCCCGAAAAACTCATTCCTGGTGGTGTGGTTCAACCCCAGCTGAGAGCTCAGCCCCACTGCTCGGTCCCTGTCCCCGGTGGGATGGGGAGAGAATCAGAGAGTGATGGGGAAAAAAGTCATTGCTTGAGGTGAAGAGAGTTCAGAGGGTGAAGCAAGAGCCGTGTGTGCAGGCAAAGCAAAACAAGGAATTCACCCGCTGCGTCCCAGGGCAGGCAGGTGTGTCAGGAGGGCAGGGATGCCTTATCGGGACTACCTAAAAGACTTGACAAAGATTAAAAGGTTAAAAGCAGTGGTGGTTATTTGAAGGCCTTCAGGTACATCCAGGGCAGTCAAAGCTCGCTCGGGG
>VZRJ01008799.1:583891-607481 GCA_013397565.1 Ptilonorhynchus violaceus
CTAAAGGCAGTAGTAACACTTTTATATGGGCTTTAGAGTTACACACTAAGGATTGCAGGGTTACAAGTATATGAAAAATATAAAAGCCAAAATCCTAAGGCATCAGCGGGGCTCTATCAGATGTAACAGTGACTTGGGAAGACAAACTCAGAATGTCCCCCCTTCCTCCTTCTCCCCAGCTTTACACGCTGAGGGTGATGCCATATGGTCTGGGATATCCTGGGGTCAGTTGGGATCAGCTGTCCCAGCTGTTTCCCCCCCCAATTCCTTGTGCCCCCCAAAATCCTCACTGAAGGTGAGGAGCAGGAAAGGCCCTGGCTCTGTGTAATCCCTGCTCAGTGATAACTAAAACATCCCTATGTTATCAACCCTGTTTGCTGCACAAAGCCAAAACCCAGCCCCACACCAGCTGCTGTGAAGGAAATTAACTCTACCCCAGCCCAACCCAGCACCCCAGGGAATGAATCAGATCTAAACCTTGCTTTTCAGCCTCCCACTTGTCCCGTGCAATGCCACCAGCACCATCTTGCTGTGCAGAGGTCCCTTGGAGGGCTTGCTGGGCTTCTTGAGGGCTCCACCAGTGCAGCACAAGCAGGTGATTACTGAGATGGAAGGTTTCTTCCACAAGCCCCAAGAGAAAGTTCAACAGAAGGCTTTTTAGAAGTTTTTCTCACAATTTTCTCTACTCTGTACCCAGAGCTGGTCTTTAACAGCAGCACACAAGCAGTGCAATGACAGGAGGCTTGGAGAGCTTCAGCAGAGTCTCTCCTATCTCCTGCCACGTGCAGAAGATGTGAGGGGCTGTGTGCTGCCTGCTCAGCCTTCCCAGGAGCTGTCCTTGATTTCTGTCTACTTCCCTACTGAATGAAGCAGGACAAGTTAGGAGCTCTCTTGGGTACAGAGAACAAGACTATTTGGTGTAGCTGGAGCTGGGCTGGTAATTTTACAGCTGGTTAACAACTGATGGCTTCATGGAGCCAAAGTGTAACAAATCTAAAAGAAAATATTTCCCTGGGAATATTGCTGCAGCAAGCTTTCCTTGGATGGCTGAGAAATAGCAACTGTGGATGGGAGATAAATAGAAGTTCTGAGCTGTTTGAGGTCCCTGCAATGAGGAGCCTCTGAGGGGACATGTGGAGGTGTAGGGTGGAGAGACATTGCCCACTTGGTGCTGCCTTTTCTCCTCATCCAACCTGGGTGTGCTCCAGGGGTGTTCCACAGTATCTGCTAATCTTTGATTCTGATGATCAAAATCCAAAGACTCAGAGCATTCACCAGCATACAGCGATTTCCAGTTCTCCACAGATATGGACTCCGATCCTCAGGACAATCCCACTGTTCTCTGGCAGAAGCAGTCAGCGTGCTGGTAAAATATTCCAGAGAGCAAAGAGCTCCTGCTGGGGGCTCTAGAGAAAGCTGCTGACTCTTAGAGAGTATCCCTGTGGAAACTTTACTCATGGAGGATGCTGAGCCTCGGTCGTGATAGCAGAAAACTCTGCAGAGCAGGCACCACAACAGCCACGAGGAGGCTTCCCTGCAGGAGGGAGCTGACAAAGGTGGGCCTTCTTTTTGAAGAACTGCATGAGTGGATTCACGGTTCCAGAGTGGATTCACCATTCCAAGGTGGATTCAAGCCAGAACAGAAGTGTTTGCACTGTCATCCCAGAAGTGGTGCTGGGATAGTTGTTGTGCATTTAGTTCCTAGGCATTCCACAACAACATCCCCACTGCCATTTATTAACCAGTGGCAAGAAAAACGTGTTTCCTGAGGCTGGATTCGGATTTAGGCTCTGGGCAGACTTGTTCCAGGCTGAGCTGGGATGGACTCACACATTTCTTGCTCAGGCTGCTCTGCTGGAGCCCGTGATCCCCTCTGGTGTGGCCACGGCAGCGCGCTCGTCTATCCAAACTTCTTGCGGTCCGCTTACCCGGCCGGGCTGAGGGCTGGGTGTTCGCAGGGCTTGTGCCCACCGGAGCCAGCGGGGCTGGGTGGGAGCGAGCACAGGAGCTCCTGCTGGCAGCGGCAGGGCAGCGGCAGCCTCCGGCACGGAGCTGCTCAGCGGTCACACGGCTGGGAAGCCACCAGTAGCGGGGAGGGGGCCGGGGCCGAGCAGCTCTCCCAGGGGTTTGTGTGGATGTGGGGCAGGACACGCGTTCAGTCCTCGTGTGCTCTGCTCCTGCCGTGCCCGAGGAGTCGGCTCCTGCCTGGCAGCATCGCCCGCCGCTGTTCCTGCCTCCTGATGGCTCATTGTTAACTTGCAGAACTCCAGCTCCCGGGGAAGGCTGGGGAGCCGACACACTGAATAGATCATTACCTGTAATAATCAGCAATTTGGAAATTTGCCTCTATGGAAAGTGTTTGGCTGTCTTATTTGTTGGGGGGAAAAGAGACAAAGTGATAATTTCTGTAATTGGAAATCTACCTCTTTTCATCCAGGGTAAGGGCACTTTCATGCTGAAATCACTGTCATTTAATTCTCATAGCATCTTTGTAATTTGTTATGGGTTTAATTGCTGTTTAGATGAAACACTGCGGAGCAGGAAAATCAGGTTCAGGGGTTTTTTTTCCCTTTGTTTTTCTTCTTAGATTAGTCACTGTAAAATGCAAATAGAAAATATGGGATGAATAGGAAACTTTGAAGTAAACACGCTGAGATGATGTGGAACTTAATGCGAGGCAGCAAACAGTCAACAGTAATAAATGATTATGTAAGGACTATTAAATCTTAATTTAGTATTCATACGGTCCCATTTGCAAATTTTTTTTTTATCTAATTGGACAGTGCTCTGTGACTGTGAGGCAAAAATGATGATCCAAACTCATAGCTGTTCTGATAAATGGAGATATCATTAGCAATATGAAGTAGGTGATCATGACTTCTCTCTTTTTCATAAATTACACTAAATAACCATAATGCTGCAATTTAGCGGTCCAAAGTTCATCCTATTCAGCAGGCCATCCATAGTCAACAGTTTAAAGAAAGGGGACCTGCTGAGAAAATGGTGGTCTAATCAGATGCCATAAAATCTGGCTGATCAGATGAGCCCCATTTTCTTTTTTTGTAAGGAGATCCTAATGAAGCAGTGCATTGAGGGGATTCACAACTTTTGTTCCTCCGTTTGATTATTCAGGTTGGCTGCACCAAGTTCTAAACGAAGCAAGCGGGGTCTAATCCTCGGGGCTGTTTGCATACACGCTGTGTTTTACAGGAGACTTATTAAATCCCACTTTGCCAGCCCCAAATTGTGTGCGACTTATCTCCAGTCCAAATGATCAAAACACTGCGAGATGCAGCAAATCAAACCCGGGAATCGAATAGGAATCTGCTATTATTGTGTCCTCCCTGCCTGCTGGCTAATTCAGCAGCATGGCAGAAATGAAAAGTACTCCACGCTGCAGGCTTCATGAATACCTAAAGTGGCGCAGAGGGGATGGGATGCCGGCTGCATGTTTAGCCAAAGGTTAAACTTGCAAACTTTGGGGCTGTTCTTGGTTATAACTAAACACTGTAATGTCACCTGAAGCAATAAAAGTCTAGCAGTGCATTTCTGTCCAGTTGTGGGCATGGCAGTTTTGGTTCGACTACTTAAAATACACTTGTTCTTTAGAAAAATATTTGCTACTTTCACTTTTACTTGTGTTTAAATGGAACAGGGTTTGCATCCCTCCGGTTTTCTCTTCCCTGTAGCCACTCTCTTATAATTCTTGGTATCTTTTTGTTCCTCTCTGTGCTGCCCACAGCTGGGAATTGCTCCCTCACAGGAAATGCAGCAATGGATGGCAGCAGTCTGATGGAAAGCTCAGTGCAGTCAATGTTTTGTGTAAGTCTGAGCCTGCCAGGCCTGTTTGTGGTGAGCTCCTGCCCTCCCAGTAATGGAACCGAAGCACCGAGCCCTCAGTGTCACAGTGAATCAGAAAACAGGAAAATTGCTGCAAGAAACCTCCCGAGACTATGAACGATTTGGTTCCTCGTCCTGTTTTCAGGGCATTGCTGCCAGGAGTAGCGAGACTCTCACAGAACTGCTTGTCACAAGTGTTAAACACAAACAAGCGCTGGTTTTGTTCTGTAAATGGTGAAAACGGTGCAGAGATGTGATGAGCCAGCTCACGGGAGGGATGGCCTCTGCCGAGGGTTTTCTGATTACAGATGCAGCAGGATCCCTTTGCAGCCGCAGACAAGAAGGGAAATTCCTCCAGGAATCCCAACTCCAGCGCTGTGCTAAACAAAAGGATAGCGTGCTGCCTGCCATGCTGCTCCAAACATCCTCGTGGTGATAATTGTCTAAGGAAAGCTGAAGCAGCTCTTGTAGCTGGGACCATTTTTCATGTTCCTATTATGGCGGCAAGTGCCTTGATTTGGTTTGTCCCCTCAAGGAAATTTCTTTCCGTGTGGGACTATCAAGCATCTCCATGTTTGTTGCTGCCTCCTGGCACCTGTAAGTACTTTTGCGTGTGTGCACATTAATCCACACCGAGCTCACTGTGTGTGACATGGCATGTACTTCACAGCAGGCATCGTTTTTTCAGATTCTTCAGCATTTCTCTTAATTTCAAATGTTTGGAGGGTGGTTTCTGTCACTGCTTTCACCCTGTAACATGTCTTGCTTTAATTTTCTCCACTGATTATCAGGAAGTCAAAATTCTTGTCTTAACTTTGCCTTCTTTAACCACTGTTCTAGTGACTTTTATCAGACCTTTTCCATATCCTCCCCTGGAAGCATTGACCCCCCGCCTTTCCTCACCCCCTGTAGGTCCAGCTTATCCCAATGGTCTGCCATTGTCTTTCAGACAGGTCCTTAGGAATGCAATGCCCTCCCCAGCCAGGCTGCAGAACCGTCTCTGTGCTGACCTGTCCTGCACTGAGAGCTCCGAAACCGGCAGAAGAAAATGGTCCCAGAGGGAAGCAATAGGAATGGCTGATGTTTATCTGCCTTGTTTGTGTCTCGGTTTTCAACCCACCCAGGTATCCTTTAGGGAAACCTCCTCACGTCTCAGTGCCTTTAGCTGGGGTTCACTGTGCTGGTACAAGCTGCTCCCAGGGGTTTACAACTTCCCAGAGACCACCACTGCCCTGATTCAGGACTGTTGACAAGAGCACTCCCAGGGTAGCTTGAGGTTGACCAAGCCTGGAGGTGTTGAAGCTGCTCCGGTGGACCTGGATTGTTGTGGCTGAAGCACCTTTGGAGCAGGCGTGTGAGTGGGCTGGGGGGGCTGACCCTCGGCAGGGGGTGTTGCAGAGGTGCTCGGGGCAGACTGATGAGCAGGAACCTGGTCCATGGAGTTGTCATGGAGAGCAGGATTTCCTACGTGGATATCTTTACACCAGAACTAGAATAGTTGTGTTTCAGTTTTCCGGTTTAGGTCACTGCTGCATAAGTGACTGTGTCCTCACTACATAAATCAGGATAATGTGAATGGCAAAACCCTACTTTTAAAATTTCCTCTGTGAAAGAAAGCACAGATTGCCAGTCTCGAGGAAAAAGCTGTTTTTTACTCCATACACTGATCAGATCTGTAAACTGTCTGAAGGCTGTAGATATTTAGGTAACAAAAATAATAATATTGCATAACAACTCTCTACCTCTGCAGGATAAGACAATCTTCAACAAATAATATTTTTTAAAAGCACTTAGGAGCTAGGCTGTGTGTGTATGACAGAAAGAGAAAGTTTTACTTTTCTAACTCTCAATAATGTGATTTTTTGGGGGAAGGAGAGGAGGAAAGTGAAAGAGACATGATCAATCACTGAATTTTGAGGGCAAGAGAGAGCTCTGATCCATACTGTTCATTTTTCAGAACTCTAACATGCCAGGAATTTGTTAACTCACACAGAATTTGGTTGAAATGTGCTCAGCAAAGCCCTGAGATTGGTGGCCTGCTAATCCCAGTAACACCATCCCTACACCAGAGCCGGGTGTTTTGGAAGAAATCACATCCTTTGCCACCTTTTCTCATTTCAAAAACCATGGACTATTTGCAAGCAACTGAGTTGCTGCCCTTCCTCCTCTCTGTTCCACTGACAGACAGGTACTGCTCAGAGGGAATCCTTATCATATTTCTCTGCAATGGTTGTGGTCACCTGAAATAGTTTCAAACACCAGGATATCATAGATTGCTTTGTAATTATCAGGATCTCCAGGGCGCTGAGATTTGTCCAGCCATCTGATCTATGTTAGCCAAAGGCAGCTGTTTAATGGTATTAAAATATTCCTAAGTTTTATCAAGTCACATTACACATGCTGTGATGGAAAAGCTTGTATCATCCCCTGTTTGTTCAACACCTCTGCTCTTGAATAAATAAAATACCCTAACAGTTCCCAGTGTCAAACAGTGGTTGATTAACGACTTTCAGTCTCTGGTTGCACGGGGAGTGCTGCACTGCCTGATTTCCCTCCCACTCCTGCCTTATGCATGCTCAGCCCTTTAACACATGGATGTTCCATCTGGAATCTGAATAAACCAAAGGTGGATCCGGGGCTCCCCAGCCCCACCGCTGCTCACCTGGAGGCTCCAGGTAAGGTGACCGAGTCTGTCAGTGCTGTCAGCCTTAAACATTCCCCAGGCTCCAACTTCCCTTTTGTCAGCCTCAAGTGTTTTAAACCGAGCAGCTGAACTGACCTGTGACTGCCTGGACATGGGAACCTGAGTCACTCTGAGAGCAGAAGACATCGTGATTTTTAAACTTTTTTGAATTTTGTTTTTAGGTCAGGTGCTGCTGTGCTGCTTGAGCATCCAGACACACCCAGGGAAGTTTGTAGGACTGCTTTAAAGACCTCTGCTGGAGATTCTGCTGTTGACAAGTTGGAAAGAACAGCTCCTGCATTAAGATTATACTTTTAAGGTAAAATGCTTTCCCTTCTCTGATGTTGCATACTCGTGTTTTTTCTTTTTTTCTCTTTAAAAAACCCAACAACGCAACACCACAAAAGAGACACACACATGTTCAGGCCTCTGGAGGTTTAGACTGATGTTTTACTTGAAATAACACTTTATTGGTGTTTGGGATTCCCCAATTTCCAAGAAGAAAAGCTGATTATCTTCGGAGGCAGTCTCCTACAGAACAGCAGACCCCCACCAGCCTTCCGCTCCAGACTGGATCAATGCAGAGAAGTGCTCTTTGATGGACTTTCAGGCCCTGTGATCTCCCAGCCCTGGGGGTTTAAAGGATGAGCATATCAATCCAGGACCACTGAACTGCATTTCCATTGCAGGAGGGCTCCTCCTCCCGGCTTTGTCCGGACAAACTCGGCTCCTCCTACTTTTGTCACTATTCTTTCATGCTTTGTTTAGCAAACACAAAAAAAGCTTTGTTTGTTGCTGGGTCTTTTTTAAGCTTTGCCTAAAACAGTTTAAAGTGCCGTAATGCTGTGTACCTGTGATCACCTTCAGGGTCAAAATCAGTTTACAACAGATTAACCTATTTATCTTCCCCCCCACCCCACCCCTAGCTTATGATTTGCACAAATACAGAGCGTTGTTCTGATGAGCAGTCTTCCTACTTTATTCTGAACTCTGACTTTCCAAGAATCTCTGACTCCGTGGATTTCCCTGGGAACAGTCTTCTAGAAGACAGCACATGTGCCTGCCTTTCTTCCCTGCTGTTGTCCTGCTGTGTTTCAGCATTCTGAGCAAGAAGAAAACTGGTCACATGCAATTTGTAGAAGTTTGGGTAACGCTGGTGCAGTTATTTTGCTTGCCTTAATGGCACTAAAAACGTGTGTGCTTAGGTTTATTTATTTTTTTTTAGCTGTAAAGCTTATTACAAGTACAGTGTTATAGATTCTATTTCTGGTATCCTCTCCCTCTAAGACAAACCAAAAAACCCCATTCTCTGTGATATTTCCCCATCTGCCCACTGCTTTGGAGTAGTCTTGAAGTGACAAATGCTCACCAAGTATTGCACATCTTTAATAGTGAAGGTCAGTGAAGTAACTCACCCAGCAGTAGAACAGATTCTTCATTACCTGCACCTTTTAAAACCACCGGCCATGAGAAAGGTCACAGTCCATGGGAGAATAAACCTGTATTTATTCATATTAAGCTGCAAATAGCAGTGGAGGCAATGGAGTTCACACCCTGCCCCTCAAACAAGTGTGAGCCCACACGTAACAAACCCAGGAACTGAACGGCTCCCCAGCACTGCCAAGGAAGCGCAGCCCCAAGGGAAAGGACTGGCTGATGCTGTCCTGCCACATCACACCCACAGTCACCAGGGATGCTCCGGAGAGTCACATGAGATGTAGATGTGGAGGAATCCATCGCCTGGGAGACTCTGGCATTTGTGCAGGGGGTGACTTCCTACAGGGCTCCTTTCTGAACTATTCACAGGTTTCCCATAAGTGGGCCTTCAAAATCTGAATGGGATTGAGTAGATCGTAGCTGGAGTCCTCATGTGCTGCACTCAAACCACTTCTTTTCCAGTTCCCCCCAAAAAAAGAAAAAGTTGCCCCCTCTACTCCAGGAGCCCCTTATGCACCTCCTTTGCTAAAAAGGGCAGAAGAACTGCAGTTCTGTGCAGATCTTTTAGCATCTTTGGGCTATGTTTCAGTGTAGGACACAGATCCTGGAGCACTCCACGATCCCAGCAGCGAGGATTGAACAGCGGTGCTGCGCAGAGCTGGGCCTGGGAACTCCTGCCAAGAGGAGCCTTTTCCGAGCACGCCAGGCAGGAGCTGGGGTGGGTGCCACATCCCGCCTCAGCCAAGCCTCAGGCTACAGCCAGGCCTGGAAAGAGCTCTTGAAACCCTGATGGATGGGCTGATCCTAATGGGCTCACTGCAGCACTTGACTATTATTGATCCCTGTGCCTGTTGGCCTGTCCTATTTCCCAGAGCTGCGCGAGCGGAAAGGAAACGCTCTGAAGTGGGTCAGGCCTCCTTTCTTAGAGCGAGCAAGGGGAGCCCTTCGAGCTCAGGCAGCTCCCTGACGCTCAGAGTTCCCGCCCCGAGCATTTTCAGAGAGTGCAAGCACAGTTTAAACCCCCAGCCTCGGTGAGGTCTTGGCATTTACACCCTTCTGTACTCCCAGCTCTGCAGTCCCGGCAGTGACTGACCCCGAGGGGGCTGCCTTGGGTGCAAAAGTGATGCACCAAAAGGGAAAGGTTTACCGATCTGAGCTGTTTTCTAAACATGAGCATAAAAATGAGCACAGATGATGGGGACCGACGTGAGAGAGAATAAGAGCAGGGATGCTGGCATACAGTACCAGTCCGTCTTGGATTGGCTCAGCCACCTTCTGTGACCATCTTCTGCTCAATCACACTTCTCTGAGGTGTGAAGAGTGGGAGAAGTGGTGAAACAAACAGAGACAAAGAGCCAGCAACTCCCCAGCTACTCGAATTTGCTGTCTCCTCTATGTCACCCATTCCCAGCACGATTTCTTGGCTGCCCTTATCCTAAATTTAATTTGGCAGGGCTGAGGCTGTACCAAGCCAAGCCATCCCTCTGTGCAGCCCTCAGAGAGGTGACTGTGCAGAGGCCGGGGTGGGGAAGCGTGGGACTGGGGCAGGGCCCCGTGCAGCCCCGTGCTCTGTCTGAACCCCGCGCTGCTCCAGGTGCCTTCGACCACGACAGCAAATTTCCCCTTTCCACCTGCTCCGAGAGGAGCCCATGGAACCGGGCCCGGGTCCGGGCAGGGTGAGCCGTGCGTTCCTGAGCCCCCGGCTGTCCAGCGCGCCCCGAAAGCTGCGGCACCGAGGGCAGCGCTCGGCTCCCCTCGCTCAGCAGCGGCCAGCGCGGAGCGCGGCAGCCCCGGGCCCTGCTCGGGCTCCTGCGGGCACGTCAAGGCCTCTGCCTCGGCTCGGTCATTCCCTCAGGACGCAGGGGTAACACGGGAGGTGACGGGAAAACCTCTGCGGGAATTCCAGGGCTGTGGAAGCAGGACAGGTCGGGCTCCCGTCACAGGTAAATGGCTTTCCCTGAGCGTTTCTCCTTGGGCTCTCTCTTTTGCTCGTACAGACGCCATGAAAAAATTTAAATTCTGCCCCAGATATCCCTCATATCAAAGAAAAAAGAGTAACTGATGCCATTGTTTCAGTTTATAGGTGTTTCTAAAGCACTTAAATGCAACTGGAGTGGGGCAATAAAAGTACCCAAGGAGATCTCGAGAAGCCCAGAGTTTGAGTACTGAATGTGAGTCTGGGAGTGATGCTACATCCACAAATCAAAATGCTCCAACCCGCCCCTTTGGGAGAAAACCATCCTGTAAAGCAACATTCAAACCTGCAGACTGTGACAAAGCCATAAAAAATTACCAAAATCCTACATGGCTAAGCCAGTGATCTTCTGAGATCAAAGCTTGACTTGCAACTGGTCTGAATCCAATTTTTACTTGGCAATTAATTCCTAGTTCAAACATTATTATAGACCAATTCTAAGGGGAAAAAAACAGATAAGACCAAAACACAGAAGGAGTTGTAGGAGTTCTTGCAGGAGGAAAAGAAACATAACCGCAATAGCGAGCTTCACTTCTTGGTGTCATCTTTTAGAAAAAATAAATTGTGCCTACCGTTACTTGTTTCAATTTTGTTGGATGGGATGGGAGAGGATATTTCCTAATGATCTAAAATTACCAAGGAGTATCAGATAACTATTAGAGAATTGCACTGGTAATTTCTGGTTTATAGTAAAGGACTATAATAATTAAGACATCACGTGTCATTCACAGATGCCGTGTTTGAAGTCCTTCAGTCTCATCCTGGTGTCAGTTGTTAGCACTGGCCCCCAGTTCAGTGGCTTTTTGCTCTTTAGTGAAGAAAAAGATGAGAGAAATTCACCATTATCTGTGGTGAGCTGTGAGAACAGAGCCAGGTAAATTTTAACTATTGAAATCAGGGAAAAATGTGGTACAGGGTATGACTCTCGTTCTTTTATGGTGAACATATTTCACCATTTATGGGCCGTGTCTGATGTGGAACAGTCACCAAAGTTTTGGGGAATTCTCTGTCGTTTTTCAGACTTTTAATTTCTTCCTTAATATCACCTTTCAGAGTCACCACCTTACGTACAGTAAATTCTAGAAATGAAACAAGGTTACGCACACGTGGATCAAAGAACTGCACTTTCTCCTTTCCAAGAAAACGTTGGAAAGCCACGTCCTCCTCTCCCTGTGGTGCTGTAACACCTTTGGCAGCTGTGAAGTGCTGCTCCACTCCATTTGTGATAACTTAGTTTTAAATAACTCTCAACAGCTTCCTCAAACCCCTGACAGGGGTGGTTGGGGGGGCTCCAGGGGCACACCTTGTGTGTGCATTGTGAGATGAGATCTGCACGAGCAGCGTTTTTATCTGGGATTTTGAGTAGTTTAGGAAATTTGCCTGGACAGGAAACCCAGATTTAATTTTGAACATCAATATAATGACTCTTGTTATGTTTTGGGCTACTGTTCTTAGGCTTTCATTTTGATACAAGCAAATTATTTGTGAATAAGTGTATATCCCACCACAGATGACCCCTGGTATTCAGGGTCCTTGCTGCTCACAGAACATTTGTGTATCTCCCAGCAGAAAGCACATTTATGTCTTATATATGCCCAGACTGTGATGTGCTTACACAACTGGGACTGTGGACTAAAGCCTGCCATTAATTAAGCTTCTTCCCTACTCATTTTGCAGTGAGAGTGTCCTGAAGTCCCTCTTTGAGCCCCACGAATTCTCCCCTTTTCCCTCTCCGTGCTCCCTGGTCTGTCCCGTGCTGGAAAGCAGCAGTGGGTGAGTTCTCAGAGTGAACTCGTTACTCTGCAGGGGCAGCTTTGGGGTTTGTCCAAAAATGCAAAGCCTGTGAGCAGCTGAGGACAGCATCCAGAACAGTGGCTGCTGCTGGTGGGAATACAACCAGGAGTACAATTCCGGGGCAGAGGGAATTTTGCCCAGTGTTCATGCAGAGCTACTGCAGCTCTGAAAGGGAATTTCTGAAATCAAGGCGGCGTCCTACAGACCTCTCTACCTGAGCAGAAAACCAGCTTTCCTATGGCTATTGCACTTTTGTTGGGGCTTTCGACCCCACCGTGTGTGCAAACTGCTGCTGGTTCAGTCTGTTTCAAAAATAACTCAGTTCTGGCAAAATATTTGCAGAGAACAGCTGTTTGCTTCAGCTTTCCAAGTGGAATTTTTCATTCATTTTGTCTTGCAGAATTTTTACAGGAGATTATATCTGTTAAGATTATTTTCTCTTCTTAAACTGTCATTGCTCCTTTCTTTCAAAGGCTTATGAAATACAAGTTTCCATGGACATTTTATTTGAATAGCTCCTAGCTCCTATTTAATTCATAAACCAGAGATCTATAAACTATAGTTCTCTCTTTTTTAAGTGTGCAAGGACATTTTTTGAAAGAGGATGTTGTTCATTGGCTTGTCAGTCAAATGTGTATCTGCAAACACTGGGGCTGAGGTCAGTCAGTGTGGACTTGTGGTTTGAACAGATTTACTTTGTTCATAAAATAGTCGGAAGAAAAGGTGACTGACAAGACCATACTAACCAAAATACAGTTCATGGGATTTCAAAGCATCAAAAATGCATTTTTCCCCCCTCAAAGCCTTTTCCATAGCTAGTTTGTGTGATAGATCACGTTTGAAAACCAAAATATTTCACTTTAATCCAAATGAATGGAAGTCTTGAGCAGAAGGTTTGAATACCATGAATATGGCAAACAAAATAATCTTCTGCATATTTCTGATATGATGAGAATATTTCTAATAATTGATAAGAACCAACTAGAGAAACCTTTGCTAAATTAATGTCTCTATTAAACTTGTGCACAAGTAGAAGACAAATTTATTAAATAATATTTGATTATTTTAAGGCACTTTTGCGCACAGATGTACACAGTGGTGGGTGATTACTCCATGTGCTCAGGGAGGAATTGGGAACACTGTGCTATCCAGGGGTTTGACCTTTTGGATCAGCCCTTGCCAGCTGTTCCCTGCCCCAGTTCACTGCAGCTTTTTTGCACCTTCCCAGCCTGGCCAGCTCCCCCGTACCAACAAAACGGGACCAGGTGATGACTCCGAGGCACCCCAGACTTCCAAGCTGCTTTCCCAGCACCACGTGCCAAAGAGGCTGGACAGGGAAGCGAAGGAGCTCATGGCAGAAAGGCAAAGCTGACCCTGGTGAGAGCAGCAGGACGGCCAGAGCTGAGCCAGCACTCACTCAGCGAGCCTGGACACTGCAGCAAACAACGGCTCAGGTCCGGTCCAAAGTGCCATATTCCCACGGAAGAGGGAAATAAAGAGAGGGAATAAAGAGAGGGAGAGAGGAGATGCCGAGGAACAGCGGCAATCACCGCAGTAACCTGACCCCAGGGATGGGATCCCAGGGAGCAGAGCGGCAGGCACTGCTCAGGGATTGCGGTGTCTACCCCAGGAAATTCTCCAGCCACCTCTAGGGAAAGCTGGGGAATGCCAGGTGATATTTAACACAGACAGCAGAACGTCAGGGCTGCCTTTGGCAGCTACTCAGGAACCCCCTGGGAAATCCTGCCACCGCACTGCAACTGTGCTCTGGGCAGTGTTGTGCCTTTTGGAGGGAAACATCCTTTCTGAGCATTGTTGGTGCACCCTGAGCCACAAACTCCCGTTGGAGACAACCTTAATCCCAGCATTGTTCATCACAGTGTACAATATCCTCCTCCAACAGGATAAAAAGAAATCTCTGTGCAAAGTGTTTTTCTTATGCTTCTGAGATTCTGAGAGGAGAACTAAAGCTGCATTTCGGTTGCACTGAGATATTATTCTAAGCAGAAGCGTGATGGGGAGGTAGGAAATGCCAGCTCGGAGCAGTCATTTGCTCCATCAGTTGAACAGTTGTCCCAAATGATGGCTAATCAGAGACAAAGCAGGCACCAGCAGTGCAGTGTCAGTAGTGCAGCTCCGGCAGATTTGCAAGGGAAATTCAGACCGACAGGTGGTCCTTACCTTTGGCAGAAGGTCAAAAGAACATCACAACTTTCTTATCTCCCTGTTTTATCTGCCAAAGGTGGAGGGAACTGGGAAAAATACCTGAGTTTTTGTAACCTTAACCATTTAAATAGAAAGATTCTCTTGCAGGGACTGCATGATGTTTTCAGGGTGTTAAGGATGGCAAAATTAAACTTTTTTTCCACAGTGGAGAGCTGCAGTTTAGAAGGTTGTTCTCTCCATGAAAAAGCTATGAATACTGATACTCAGCTCCATGAACATCTGTTTAAAAGTTACTGTGGCATTATTTTTTACTTCTTTTGCAGAAGGAAAAGGGGTTTTAAACCATAAATTTTGTTGGCGCTCATCTTCTGTATAATTTCCCCCTTGCTCAAGTTCTGCAAAAGTGTTGGTTACAATTAATACCCCAACAATTCAGGTGAGATAATGACTGATCCATAAACCCTCACTGTCAGGTCGCTCAGCAGCGTTGCTGGGTGCCAGGGTCGGGATTCACATCCAGATTTCTGACACTCCTACTTGAAAGGGTTGAGGTTTGGAGCACCAAAGCAGCTCCTCAGCAAGATCCCTGATGGGATAAACTGCAGATTTTTCCAGTCTGAGCTATCTTTGGTGTGTTGGTAGCAATATCCAGGTGTCATTCCTTGGGGAGCTGTGAGGATGAGAGGAGTTTTGATCTTGCCTGATGTATTGTGTGTATTTTTTCCAGCAGACGACCGTCTCCAGCCAGGTGCTTTTCTGTGCTGGAGCTGTCTCTGGAGCAGTTGGCAGTGGACACAGAAATCTCCAAGTGTTGTTCTCCCACCTTCTGATGTGCAGCTGGAGTTGTGTGGGTGACAGAGTGGCTGCAAGGACTCTGAAAAATAATGTATTTTAATTGTAACTGAAGGAAAAATAATTAGATTATTCTCAGCTGAAGAGCCAGAATCCTTCTTTGTGGAAAATGATCTTCTGTGTTCAATGATGAGCCACATAACAGAGCTAAGTAAAAATTATGAATGTTCCTTTTCTTTTTGCAAGAGTAGAAAATTCTGGCTCATTCATAGCATTGTTGCACAGATGGACAAGAGGACACAGAAAGTAAAGGTGATTAATTAAAAGAAGAAGAAACAGAGGGTCAGGAGAGGCATATTGATGTGAAGGACAAGGTAATTTGTACTCTTAGTGCTGTATAATTGTAGTAAGTGTTCCAGTTATATGTGCTGTTTGAAATATATGTCACAATTGTGTACACAAGTGCACAGCTACCTTGGGCTGGCAGCTGAATTTCTGATTCTATCATAAAAGCTTGTGTTCGGTCCTTCTAAATGCTGAACATGTCCTGTTCCTGTGAACTTCAGATACCCATCAGCCTTGTTATTGGCTGCCTCCTCTTTTGGATGAGTCCCAGGCTGATTTTAAATTTCTCCCTGAGATGGTGTTGCTGTTTTTTCCTTGGGAAGTTTTGCATACATCAGATATTTTTACATCTCTTTTTATCAATAACTCTTTGAAGAGAAACATGACTCTCAAACCAGTGTTTAAAATAACAGGAAAGTTTACTGTAAGTGATTGATTTCCTAGTGAAGAGAATCAGTTTTGGTTTTAGGGCAGATCTATGGATCTGTGAGCAGCCAAGATGTGCTCAGTTCCACTTTACCAGGTTGGAGCAGAGCAGGTAAATCTTTGGTTCACATCTCTCACTCCTTTTTTTCCTTTTTTTTCTTTCTTTTTAGGAAACCTAATCAAGGTAATTGACATTTGGCAATCAGGTTTTAGGATCTTGACAGTTCTGCAATGTGGTTTGTGTCAGTGCTCTGGGAAAGCAGAAGTGGGGAGGAAATGGGAGCTATCATGTCCTGTGGATGAGTAAGGCTCAGACAGAGCTCCCTTTGTGTCACTGCTTGAAGTCACTGCTGGCTTATTACAGCCCGTGGCTATTGCAATAAAAAGCAGGTGCAGAAGAGAAATAGGGGGAATGGGAAGTTTTTTTGAATTTACTCTTTTTTATATAGTAACACTCATTTTTTTAAAACTAACTATAATTCTTGGAATATATTTGAGTTCTTCAAATCTCAGTACAAAGCTGACAGAATAGATTTTGTCTGCAGCATAATTTTCTTTATCAACAATGTCAGCATGAAGTAGATTTTTAGCAGTCACTTTTGGGTCTTTCTATCACTCCAAATCACACCCAGGTAAATGTTTAGTTCTCAGGAAAATGACTCACCTGTCTTAGGTGCTTGTAGCTGAATACGTTCTTTTAACCAAATAATAAGATAAAATACCCAATTTAAACACTTGCCATGTTCTAAATCATAATTTGCTTTTGAAGAACAGTATTAAAACTAAGTACAGAATTGAACACGGAAATAAATTCACCAATTCTCCGTGCTATCAACTTGGCAAAGTAAAAATCCTTCAGATGCTTGGCTTTATGTGTTCAGCTTCTCATTCAATTCCTGTTTGCTGTTTGTTTTATTTGAGCTCCTTTATTTCCTTGATGGGAAGAACTCAGCATAATAGCACTGGGAATTAATTACAGGCTCATGAGTGGTGCCCCTCAGATGTCTCCACAGCTTTTCAGGCACCAGAGAAGTACAAAAGATTCTTTTGCAGAATCTGTCCCGTGCTGCAGCACAAAATGTCAGATCATTGTGTAGGTTGCTGTTAGAAGTCTGTAGTTGCACTTTGATATCATTTTTGAAAATGTATTTAGGAACAGCAGTCCACAGAGAGCAATTCTAACTTCAGACCTTGGAGTAGGCTTGGGTGTGTTTGTTGCAATAGGTGACTGTTTAATTGCTGTAAATCTGCTTTAGAGGCATGACCACCACATCACCTCCTCTGTATTTCCTGGTGCAGCACCTGCATGCAGCAGGACCAGAGGTGGTGATAATTCTTTATTGCCCTCTCACACTGATAAATATGATTCAGCTTCTCATCATCAGCACTACAAAAGATTAAAATGTTTCCATATGCAAACTCTCCAGGAATGCTGGTTTTTGGAAGTGTGGCTCAGCTGATGTGGGTTACTCTTTTTCCAAGTCATGTCACCAGGTTTGTAGACACTCATTGGGAGGTTGCCACTCAGTTACCTCAAGCTGGGCAAAAATATCAATGTGAGTTTTCAACAAACCTTTGCTGCATTTCCATGCCTGTGTGTCCATCCGTGAAGCAGGGGGAGCAAGGCCATGCTCTGCACTGCTGGAAAGTTGGAGCTGTGCTTTGAAAACACTCTGCAGGTGCAGCAGCGCTTCTTTCACCCCTGAGTGCTCAGCTTGCCCAGAGAGGCTGAGGAGTCCCCATCCCTGGAAATGTTCAGGGCCAGGTTGGATGGGGCTTGGAGCAACCTGGGAATGGAATGAAATGGGCTTTAAGGTCCCTTCCAACAAAAACCATTCCGGGATTCTGTGCCAGGATGTCAGGCCTCACTTGGCAACAGTTCTGGGCAGAGAAATCAATGCATTTCTTAAATTCTTAAGCTTTCCTCCAGTAATATGTGAATAAGCCTAAAATTAGTTAAAGAATTACGAAGAAAACCAGAATTATCTGTGGCTTTAAATTGTCTCAGTTGAGCTCCTGTGAAAAAAGATGTCTCTGGTTCTAACCCTGTAAACTGAAAAATCATGAGCTCACTTCCCTGCCCTGTGGGGTGTTTAAACCTGTCTCATGCTGGGGTGTACAGATGACAAAGGCAGATATCAGCATATTTGAAAGGACTGTACTCACACCAACCCTGGCATCTCTTCTGTGCTTTCTATACACTATAAAGCAAAAACCTTGGGTCTATTTATAAAATGTCATTATTGTTATGTTACAACAACTCTAGAAAATGAACTGCAGGAAGTTTTTCAGAGAAATAGTTTGTCATCTTGTTTGCCTCTGGCACTGTTTTGAAAAGAAACAGTAACAAAAGTTCAGGTGTTAGTAATATGTACTTGGTTGTCAATCTGTATGAAAATGCTTCCATGGTCCCAGATTTTCCTTCTCCGGTACCACTTCTAAGGTTGTTACTCCCTCCTACCCATACCATCTCATTTATGTGCCTGGCATTCTGGAACCAATAGAAAGATCACAGGTAAGGTAAAGAAAAACAAACCAAAAAATCAAAGTAGGTCCTGTTTGCTTGTGTTTAAACACAGTCTTGATAGGTGTGAAAATTAGAGGTATGTTGCCAATAGGTTAAATCATGGAATGGAGTGAAGATCACTGATTTTAATGTTTAAATAGTCTCCAGCACTGCTTGGGAATAGCTGCTATATATCAATTACACACTGAGTAGGAAGTTTTAAGACAACTGGCACTGCTAGAAATTCTGCCTGTCAAATTTGTCATAGTTTATTTAATTACAAGTATGAAGAAGAAACAACCTAGTAGCTTTTCACAGTCTCCCCCCCAAGGGCAGATGGGTATTAAAGCCAATTCAGTCTGTTTCCTGATTGCTTCAGGCTACAGAAAATTGTTCCCCAGGGAAGAGAAGTAAATCAGTTATGATCTTTAGTCTCTCAGAGGGAGATTAGAGCCACCACACTGGTGAAACAGCAGTAGGCTTCCTCTGTGTAACTGATTTCACCTTTAATCCTGCCATTGATTGAATATTGCTAAGAACACTGCCATGCATTTTAAGGTCAAACCGATGATGAACACCCCAGGGAAAGGAAGTTATTTACACAAAAAGGTAAAGACGAGCCTTTAGCTTTGCTATTTCAAAAAAGCAGTAAAACATCTACTTGGGGAAGAAAAAATTGTTCCAATTTCAGCCATCAACCTTTCCCAAGTTTTGTAAGGCTGCTTATCACAGTGGTATCTGATCACCTTCCAGGTAATGTGGAATAGTGAAGCCTTTTGTGGCCTTCATTGAATGTCTCACTCGTCTTTCTTTTCCAGGGAAAGGTTGGCCTTGATGTGAGGCTTTTATTCATTATCTGTTGGTGTTAATTTTCTTTTAGGATTACGTAGAGTTAGGACAAAAAGTGACACTAAAGTTGCAAGAGTAATTTTATGGCAGAAGGTGGTTTTATAGGACGGGGAAAAAAGATTTTCTAAAAACCCCTAAATTTTCAGCTACTGCTGAATCTCCTCTCTTAGTCTGTCATTTTGTTTTTCATATCTCAGCATGTTTTTTTTCCTTCAGCCATGATTTGTTTTTAATCAGTAACAGAGAATTCTTCTGTCTCTGCTGGATTGCAAAGCACAAAATGTGCCTCACAGGAAACCTTTGTATGGTTGTGTGCAAAACCTGTGTGCACAAAGCTGTGAGAATTACTGTGTAGAGGCCATGAAAAACACAAGGTCTTGATAGAGCTGCAGGTGAGATCTGCCACAAAGATGTTTTCTGTTGATTTTGTGTTGCTGCTTAGAAACACTGATTGTTGAGAGACTCATTTGCCTTTTCATAAGGGTGCACCTACCCCTGGCTGGACACTGAGGGTAATTCCTTCTGCCTTGGGTGTTTTTAAAGCCTTGTAGAGCTGTTTATCTGGCATCTTGCATGACACTTGATTAGGTCTGTAGGTGTTAGTTCGCTGAGAATCTGTAAAGACAAATTTCATCTCTTTTTTTTTCTGAATCTCTTGTGATTTCTTATATCCAACTGTACCATGATTTGTTTCTAGTCCTTCACACTTGAAATGAACCTCCCTGGTTTTCCATCATAGGGGTTTTCCCCTAGAGTGAGAACTTGTATTTAGATCTCATAATTGTGTGTTCCTGTCCCTGGAATACAGCGCTGATCTGCTGGGTGATCTTGGACTCCTGTTTTTCTTTCCAAGTGATACATGTGCTTCTTACTTGTACTGAACTGTTGGGGGCAGAAACTTGGAGCCAGCTCTTTAAAGAACTTCAAAACTTCTGGGAATTACGATAATGACATATTTAAGACAATATAAAACAGAGTGGGGCCTAGAAATACATGCAGGGTAGGTACTTGGAGATAAGTGACTGGACTGAACCGAAGCTGAGAACACACATTCGATGAGAGGCAGCCCTCTTTTCAAACAGCTTTGCTTATTGCTGAGTGTTTGGGACAAAGTCCTGCTTGCTTCAAGTGATCACAGCACCTAAGGAGACCTTTGGCTGGCTTAGGTACCCCGTTTCTCTGTGGTTTGTTGCTCCCTACCTAGGACCAATCTCCCATGACAGTGCTTGGTGCCAAATGTCCTTTATTTGCAGGTTACGTCTCTGCCCTTGGTTGTCTCTTAATCCCACCATTGTCGCTCATCACATTGTGGGAATCCTGTCAGCCTCTTCTGCGTGTGGGAACATTTCATCCGTCCCCACAGAGCCAGGGCTGGTCCCTGCTCGGCTGTGGCTGTCCTGGGCTGGTGAGCAAGGACCCAGCCACCCCCCTGCGGCCGCACCCCGCCGAGCCCTGGCCGGGGCTGCACGCTGCCGGGTGCCTCGCGGGTCTGGGGCCGTTTGGGACCTGCCACCCGCACTTGGGCTTTTAGGGGACACTTTAGAGCGACTCCAGTGTGTCCCCAGGAACAGCGGCCAGCAGCCATTTGGGGTCTTTCCAACACCATCACCTTTCCAGCGCAGGTTCATGCCAGCCCTGCTGTGCCTCTGGGAAGGGCTGCAGAACGGCCCGATGGAGGTCAGTGTTTAACTGACCAGTGCGGACCGGGAACAGAACCCTGCGTCCAGGCTGACCTTTCTTCTGCAGAGGAAGGACCCAGCAAGGCTGGCCTTGTCCTCAGGGGCTCTCGCCAGCAGGTCAAGCCCGGCTCCTCCTGCCCCTCACCCGGGGGATTAGCTGGATTTGCCGCTTCACTTCGCCCAGGGCCAGCCTCGGGCCCCTGCCCCTTCTCCTGCCTCCTGCTGCGAGGAGGTTTCAGGCCGAGTCTCCCGTGGGCACCCCAGGACCCTGGGGGAGCAGGCAGGGGTTGTGCCCTGCCATGGCAAGGAGGTGTCTGCAAGGTTGCACCATTTTTTGCAGCAGTCACTGTGGGAGTAGGGATATGCTCTCCTATTCGAGCCTTTTCTTGGTATTTTCCTGGCTCGCTTCATGCTCGTTCCCATTCCCAAGCACTTCTCTGGATTAGCCACAAGGTGCCATCAGTAGACACTTCTACATCAGCGTTCCGGGGGCTGGAAACAGAGAAAGCCAGGAAAAAAGGACTCTGATGTTATGTAGAGGGAAAGGCTAATTAATAGAAACCATAAGCAGAAGATCAAAACATAAAGGAAAACACAGCCAGGAAAAGCAGCTGGACCTGTGTGTCCCTTGCGGGTTTTTTGCTGTTTTACTGACAATCCCATCGGTCCAGATTCTGTTTTTTTCTTAACCTGATTTTAATCCTCAGTGCCCCCGCTGACAATGGCATCAGGCAGTGTCCCTGTGTCCCATTGTGCTGGCTGCTGGAGAGGACAAACCAGGAGGCGTGTCCCTGCCTCCCGGCGCTTCCCGGCCGGCCCAAGGCAGGAAGCGCATCGAGGGGAAATAATTGCAAAAGGGAGAGCGAGAATAAAAGTTACAGGGAGAGGGGATTTTCTGGAGCATCTTCCTGACTGTGAGAGAGTGAATTCCCTGGGGAGCTCTCGCCGTGCCCCTCTCGGGTGGCTGTTTCACACGGGCGGGTCTGTCTGAGGAGAGCTGTGACAAGGAGGTGACAGTGACTTCACGGAGCAGCTCTGGCAGGAGCCGTGCCCGAGGAACAGCAACCAGGAGGGGCAGCCCGGGACCCACCGCGAGCCCAGCAGCGGGGCTGGTGCTGGGTGCAGAGCAGTGCGGGACTGAAATCTCCTCAAGGATGTGATGCCTCTGCAGAGTGAACTGCTGTTTTCTCACAGGCTGAACTGTGCACATTGGGATGTAGGTCCTGGAAAAGCAGGTTACACTCACTGGGAAAGCAGGAGACACAAAGATTTTCCCAACAGGAATCCTTATACTTGTGCTGGGAGCATGGGAGGCAGGGGCTGATTCCCACTAGCTTGCAAAGGAACAGCCAGGATAGCAGGAGGTGACAGTGGAAGAAGTGAGGAGGATAACAATGATTTTGGGGGAACTGCCAAGCACAAAAGCACAACAGCAGTGCCAGAGCAATGGGGTGAAGGGAAAGCTCGGGAGGAATGGGGGGCAATGCCTGGAGGTGAGGCATGTGCTACCTTCTGGGTTGTGAGGAACTTCCCCCTAATTGCATTTCTGCCTCTGATGCAGCCTGGTTTGTTTGCTGAGTTTCCTTTTTGGCTCCTTACAAATTGACCCATTTGCTTTACTTTGTGTATTTTTAATTTTCCTTTGCAAAATAGCTGCACTTTGGGCTCATTGGGTAAATTAATATTAGTGTTTCAATAAGGCTGCTATCAGTCCTTATTTTACACTAAATCTTTCCTACAGGTTTTTCTTTCTCCCTCCTCCTCTCTATGACTAATAGATATAATTTCAACAGTTTGACTAACTGCCGTGTTATAGAAAAGGCAGTAATTTATACTGATGTAATGGCTGTGATAAAAATCATTTGTGTGCTGATTTTATAAATTAGGTAGGAAATGTGAGTGCCTCTGAAAAATGAAGTGCTACCACATGAATTCCAGTGTTGTTAATGCTTCATACCTTTCTGCTTCATTAAACCAATTTCACGGGGAGATGAGTTAGAGGAGGAAGCTGTGCTGCTTAAGAGACGCAACAATGGTTTATTGAAAGAAATGGGGATAAGATTAAATTAAGTGCTACTTGAGAAATATGGAAATACAAAAATATTCAAGCTTATAGATGGTGAATTCAAAAATATGATAAGTTAGCTCTTTCATACCCAAAGAACTGTCTCATCATAATTGCATAGGCTGAATTCACAGGCTACTAATTAATATTGAAGAGTTTCTTGAACCACTCTTATAAATGAATCAGAGTGCCCTAGAACTAATTTATAACTATTTCCTTTTGGAAATCAAGACAACTTAAAATGCTGCTTTCTGTGTATTCCTATCTTGGCTGCTAAATCCTTTGAAATTATTTCTGCCATATATTTTATATTTATTTATTATTTCACATATTCCATTTATCAGCTGAATTTAAAGGGAGGACTGAAAAAGGTATAAGATTAAGAAGGCTTCAGGTCTGGTAAGACCCTTCTAATTTAGGATAATGATCTGTAGCATCCTAAAATAACTCTTCCGACCACTTTTGATCTGAATTCAGCTGCATTGAAACCAATATGTTTCATTTACATTTCCATCAGATTTTTTTTCTGTGGGATACGTAACTTAAGAGAAAATATATTTACGTCCACAGAATGCCTTGAAGATCAGGTAAGATCTAAAACTACGAGACTAATTGATTTTTTACCACTTCCATAAAATAGCTGCAACTATTTTTTCCCCTCTCCCTCGAGGACGAGAAGTTTTCATTCTCAAACCACTAAACCCTATTTGTCCTGTGGATGGTGGAACATGTACATACAAAGGGAGTCATTCATTAAATAAGAGGCTTATGCATACACAAGTTTTAAAAAATGCATAGTTTCAAAGCCCAACTGCGAGGCTGCCATTTTCCCCCGGTGCACAATGGGAACCCTGTGTACGAGTGACCCAAGCGCTGGGATTTGCTCCAGCTCTCAGATTAGCACAGAAAACACGTCGAGACCCGGCCGTCCCCATCCCCCTCCCCCCGACGGTAACGGGGGCTCGCACTGTGCCCGTGGGGACGCGTGTGGGATTCAGGGCCCTCGCTCCTGCCCCTCCGCCCCTCGCTCCTG
>VZRJ01008799.1:607581-696126 GCA_013397565.1 Ptilonorhynchus violaceus
CTCCTGCCCCGCGGCCCTGCCCCTCGCTCCTGCCCCGCGGCCCTGCTCCTCGCTCCTGCCCCTCGCTCCTGCCCCTCGCTCCTGCCCCGCCGCCCCGCGGCCCTGCCCCGCTCCTGCCCCGCCGGCGCTCGCTGTCCGTGCGCTCCCGTTCGGGATAACCTCTCCGTGGAATGGGATAATGCGCCGGGCAGCGCCAAGGCTGCATCCTGCCAAGGGTTTTCCATCCCCAAGGAGAGGCAGCCGGGGCTGAGCACACTCGGCCCTGCTCTGGAGCAGTTCTAGGAGCGAGGCTGGGATATCGAACCCAGCTCGTGTCGCTCCCGGCGAGGACCTTCCCAGCAAAGTGCCGGCCGGTCCCAGTGCTGCGGGGTGACTCCGGTGGGATTTGGCACCCCACAGGACTGGGCTGTGGGGTGGAATCCGCCATTCAACTCATCTGCAAGCACACTGCATACGGGGTGTGGATTTTTCTTGCTCTCTTTCTTCAAAATCTGTTTGTTAAGGAAGGAAGGAGGAAAGAGGATAGCAATAAAAATGGAATGTCTGTTAGTGCAAAAATTCTGAGAGTCCAAAACCTTTGTCACTGCACATAATAAAAAGTAAAAATCTTGGAATTTGGACTTAAAGAGATTTTCTAAAAATACACATTTGCTTTCATCTTATCAAAATTACATGTTTTGACAATTTTTTCAGAAAAACAAAAGTAACCTGTAAATCCCCATTGGGATTTTTAGTATAGATGTATCAATTTGCAAGAAAAAAAATTGTTCTTTGAAGCAGCCATAATTGCACAAGACTCATATGGCTTATTTTTGAATTACTCATTCTGTGATGTTCTCCCTCCTAACTGTACCAGAATAATGTTTTTCATTATCCTGTAGAGGTACCTGGACATTTTCTCTGCAATTTGGTGAGTTTTCAGGGGTTTGAGTACGAAATTTCTTTCTCTGTGTTTCATACAAGGAGAAATTTCTTACTCCTGCTTCGAAGTTCAGGATGGAGCTGATGCTGGTGCTGGACTCTGAATTCTGCCTGCTGGCACTGGGGTGTTACTGGTGGTGTTTGTGGTCTCCCAGGAGGGCACTGGTCACACGTGCCTGCTTGCTGCCACTCTGAGCAGTGATGGAGGGCTCTGCTTGCTCCTGGGAGAGCTCAGTGTGTCACAGGGCTGAGTTTATTTTTAAGATTTTGATTTCTTTTTCTCTCTTTGATCATGGATTTGATTCTATCCTTCTTTTTGTTTTGAATAGTTTTTTTCCCCCTGCTTTTTCTTTGGTCTCTTATCCTTTCCTTACTTTCCCTTCCTCTTTACTTTCTCATCTCTGTGCTCTGCCTTTTATCCTGCACTGTGTCAAGTGAATGCAGCTTGTTTGGAGTCCAGGAATAGCAATGCTTGCCACTTTCCCTTTGCTCTGCTCCAGGCATGTGTAAAGCAGCAGATAAATGTTGACAGCATTTTGTCTTTGTACAAGTTGGGCTTTCTGCAGGCATTGAGTGCAAATTGCAGAATAAATTCACGTGCTGAATACTGGAGAAGAATTACATCAAAGATCTAATAATGAGGAACTGAAGCTGCCCACAGTTGCTAAAGCATTTAGCTTGGTGAGACACTTATAAAAGGTAAACATAGCTACAAAAAAGAACTCTGTAGTTTGCCTGCATGGATTCTTGAACTCTATTCTTTTTTGTATCAATGTGCATTTTGAATCAGTTCATTAGAAGAGAGTGAAAAATAGAGTTTGTTTTACAGTGGCCGCAAGATTTTGGCACGTTATGAGATGTCTCACTCTTTTAAACACTGAGTTAGTTGTACAGGAAAGACAGTCTCACTTCCTAACATTTTTTCTACCCTCAATTATATTATTACCCTGGTTGGTTTAATTTGGAGGCTTTCTAGAGTGCGAGTTCAGTATGGAGGAATTGCACGTTTGCTGTTATTAGAAACTGCATGTGCATCTGTGGGCCAACTTTGCTGTTTATGTTGGACATGTTTTGGGGTTGCTTCTATATTTTAGAGAATCTGTTTTAGTTTTAGAGATTTAATGGCAATGAGTGACTATGTCCAGAAGTGGAGCTTTGTAACAAAGAGTGAAATTCCCAGGATGGAGGCTCTTGACCTGCACGGTTTGGGTCAGTTTGCCACAAGTCTTGCTGCTGCTGCTGCTCCCAAATTTCCTTCCCGTTGAGACCATGGCTCTGAAGGAGAAAGGACCGAAACATTCTTTACCTTGTCCTAAACTGCTTCTTCTCTCTTCCTCCCAGCTGCCCCCAGCTCTACCAAGTGAACAGTTTGTGCAGAGGTGTGAGATCCAAAGTTCTCCCTCGCTCGCCACCGAGCAGGCAGCACCTGGCCACTGTCACATTAGTGATTCCCTGTCCTCCAAGCCACCCGTGCCAGCAGGAGGGATTGATTTGTTTTGCAAAGGGAAAAGAGGAGGGCTTGGTATGCTCAGCCCATGGAAAATCTGGACACAATGGAATGCTTTCCTGGCTCATCTCTAGGTGAGTCTCATGCACATCTCTTGCAGAGTTATGAAACGAAACTCTCCAGAGTGCAAAACAAAAGTCTGAATAGTTGTGTGGCCCTGCTCGTCGGCTGCCAGAGTCACCAGCTCACTGGGGCCGGGTGCCTCATGCTGTACACGGCACTTTCTGGAATGTTTTATTCACTCACTGAGCATTTTGAGCCCTGGAAGTGACTCATGAGCACAAATCCCAGGACATTTAGCCTGTTTCGCTTTAGGTTGTGTGTTTCCAGCACCAAACATTCGTTGGATTTTCCTGTCAGAATAGCAGTCTCTAAATGTGTAGATTCAGTGCCAGCATCAGAACAGACTGGTAAAAAAATCCTTTGATATCAAAATGGGGCAATACTTTTATTTTCTATTCCTTCCCGATATGCAAGTTCAGACTTTCCAAAACAGCATCTAAGGTTTTATACTTTGTTTGACTTCACAGCCAAGACACTGGGCAGAAACTGTGGGGTTTTTAGTGCAGCTTTTCCCCTTTAATGGAGTTGAGCAAAGCTTGTTCACAACTAGCTTTAATTAGTTACTCACCACCCTGTGCTTACCAGGCTGATGATGCTACTGGTAAAATAGATAGAAAGTTTACTCACTAAAGTCTTACCATCAATCATTTTTAAACAATAGTGACAATCCCTGGTTAGCAGAAATGTCAGATGGTGGGTGGAATGTTCCTAGCAAGGAGCCATCGTGATTTCTCAAACAGAATAGAGGGGAAAACACGAACAGGAAGGGACCAATGATCAGTACCCTTTGTAGGCAGTGAGAGCCTCCCCTCAACTCCCACAGCCATGGACCTGGGCTTTTCGTACTTTATCTGTTGACATCAGTGTTTCTTTTATAATATTGACCTGCAAGATGTCAAGTGTGAACAATATGAAAGTGCTGTTGTCAATAATGTGCACAACTCCAGAAATGTGAGAGGAAAAGTTAAACTGAAAACTCAGCAGTGCAGTAGGAGAGTTTAAGTGGTGAGTGAGCAGAACTGACCCTGATAAATAGACCAAATTAGTGCCATAAAAAGCAATGTCTCTGTTCAGGGTGTTTTGCAAGAGGTTGCTGTTCTTTGGCTGTAGAAATGCCACATTTGACTTTTTTTGAAGGTGGTGTTCTTATTTTCCCTAAATGTGCCATAGAAAAAAAAAAATCATGACATGCAAACGTGATGACTTGTCCTGCTTTATCCCTGTGCTCCCTTCCTGGCAGTGCTGTAAGGAGAAATACTGCACTTGGAAGTCATGTGGCTGATGACTTAACAGTGTTGGGCATCTTCTGGCACAACCAAATATGTTCTAATGCCAGCAAAACCTTTCCACAGAATAATGGGCTTTTGGCCCCCTGTTGAAACATTAAAAAGAAGGGTTATATGTTAATTTTAACATCCAGCTTCTCTGTCTGTTGTGGAATTATAAATCTCCTTCCCTCCCTGAGACTTTCTAAATCAAGTCATAGCCCATGTAGCCGATTATATAGACCCTCATAAATGGAAATAGTGCCAAAATAGGACATCAGGAATTGTTGCTATAATTAGTGTTCTTGCAGAGAAAGAGAGAAAAGTATTTTGAGATTTCTTCTTCCTTTCAGGGATAAGGAATATAATAATATATTGCCTCCTGATAGCATGATTCCAATGCAAATGGCAGGGGCTGGTGGCTTATTTAACAGGCCTGGCCTGTAGCAAGCCTCCCTTCCCCGCTTCAGTTCGAAATTGATTATTTTAATACAGAATTCCTGAATGAAAGAGGTTCTTGGCCTTTTCCTGGGCTGTTGAATAATGTATGTGGGAGAAAGCAAATAGAAGCAGAGGGTCTCAGCTGCCGGAACAATGGGCTGAGCACAGAGCTGAGGGGGCACATTAGTTTATCATTGCCTTGTCAATCCTCATAGGCTGGGAATCGTGGGATAGCCTGGAAAGAAGCAGCTGCTGAACGTGTGGTAAACTGACCGGGGCACTTTGGAGAGACCACTGCATTTACACATCTGAAAACAAGATATTGATTTTCCTACAAAGCCGCAGAGAAACAGCCCTCCTGAAAAATATATCTGGATCGTGGCTTGTTTGCAAAACCCCGGTGCTCTGCTGGCTGCTCCGAGGGCCGGGAGCTCCCTCGTGATGGGGCTTGCAAATCTAAAAATAGTCTGCAGAAACTTTGCTTTTCCTCCCCGCTGATTGACTGCCCTCCTAATCCTTTTAGTGATTCAGTACGAGCAAAATGTAAATGCAAGCAAGCTTTGTGAATGCTAACAAAAATATTTTCCCTAGATTAGTAGGGGTTTTTTTTAAAGGTAATTTTTTATTTTAAAGTTACATATTCCCTTTGGTGGGCCAAATTGACCTTGAAGATATACTTTTGTGATACTCCTGATATCACGGGCTCTGCCCTATGATGGGAGTGGGATTCCTTTCCGAATGCCAGGTTTGGTTTATGACACATCCTCAGGCAGAAGGGCTCCTTCACAGCTTCCAGAAGTGACAAAAATCAGAAAGTGAAGCAATGCTTGACATGAGCAGAGTGGGAAGATTAATTATTTTAAACAAGGAAAGGTTTAAAGCTGAAATGATCACATTTTCCAGTGATTAATATTCAGTAAGGTGCTGATGTCTTGCTCTAGGCCCAGGAATTAGGATGCTGTTGTGTGGCTTTATTGCCACATGTTTATTATTTTAGCTATCAGAAATCCTGTTTATGACTGGGGACCTTCTCTGCTGGGCCCATACAAGAACGTGTTCACCACGTGAATCACAATGTGTTGAGAGGTTTCAACTGGAAAGAAAAGTGGCTTTTCAGAAAGTACCTATTTTTCCCTGTGCAGGTCTGATTGTGGCTCCAGATTCCCCGCGGGTGCAATGAGCTGCTCTGTTGGCCTTGTCTTTGCAGCTTGGATGGCACCGCAAACATGAGGACCCTTGGCTTCCTGAGCTGCTTGCACGGTTCTGTCTGTCACAAAGCAGCTGCCTCAGCCCTCACCAGCTGGTGCAAACATTGCATTTCAGCATTCACAGGACGTGTTGGAAAATAAAAGACTTCATATTTTGGTGTTGAATATCATCATCGATAGTCAGAAGGCCCTCCAAAAGCAGGACAAAATGAAGGAGCTGATTTGCCCAGGGTATTTTCAGATTATTGCAGTGTTTTCCATCTGGATAGCTACAGGAAATCAGGCTCCTCATTGCCTTCCAGTCTGATACTGTGATGAGAGCAATGGAAGAACTAGAACAGAATAAAAATATTTTGCTGCGTCTTTCTAACGTCAAGGAATATTTAACACCTTTAGTGTGGTTGGATTCCTCAATCAGTGATCTACATCACGAGATATTGCAAAATATAATCACTTCAGGTTCCTAAGTCTGCATCTGATAAATTAATAAATGCTCAGGTTTTCTAATGTTCAGAGAAGCCGGATCCTCCTGCTGATTGTAATGAGAATTCAGTGATTTTGAAAATTTTCATTCATTCACATTTGGACTCAGGACCCTGGGTACAGGCAACTATTGGCTGAATTAATTACTTCAGAATAGGGGATCAAAGCAGATTTTGCTCTCAAGATGTGATAAAGGTTAACCTCACTAAGTGCTCTCTTAGGAATTTGCAGATTTCCCACAGAAAATAAGAGGCTTCTCAAACCCCAGTAACTGTGCTGTGTGATTTCCTGACATCAGACCCTGGTCTGAGCTGGTCCCTGTGAATCCTGTCCTCAGGAGCAACCACATTCGGAAAATGTCAGGGGAGACACTGAAAATGTGTGGTGAGAGAATCCTGACTAAGCAGCGAGGAGAAAAAGGCTGAATGACATCAGCCAAAGTTTATTCCTTACTGGAACTTCACATTATATTTGCTTCAGAGGTCTTTCTTTGAACAATAAAAAGCTCAAAGTGCCCAATCTTTCATTCCTTTCCCTGTGATTTCAGTAGGAATTTTGCGTGGGGTGAGACAGAAAGGATCCTCTTAAACTGTGAAACAGAGCAAGGATACTTGTTTCTCCTCACAGTCATACACTAATATAATCCTACAAGATTTACTTGAATTAATTGTATGGGCAGCAAGTAGCAACAGAACAAGATGAAGTTTTGATCAAAAAGATACTGTTTCAGTATTTTCTTTCCTTGGTGAAATAAATGCCAATAATTTATAAGCAAAGGAAGCTTTGGTGTAGTTTTACTGAGGACTTTTAAGACCAGCCACAGACTCTGGATTCATTAAAATCCATTAAAATTCATGACTTACAGAGTGATGTGCCTGTCAGCTCGGCTCAGTTTTCATTCTGGAGGCACAATTGTGCCACTTGTCCATGGGATAATCTTCCAAGGAACATGTCCCAGGTTATATGTTTGTCCCCTTTCCTTAAATGCAAAGCAAGAACTACCCCAGAAGTGAATATAATGGGGGAATACACCCAAATACAGGCAAGTGTGCTCTCTCTGCAATGCAGGGGTTGTAGATCTACTAACTGAATAGTATATATAAATTATTGGACTGTCTTTGAACAGCCAAGGAGTCCTGAGGAACAGGAATATCTGAGGAGCCTGGCACTGTTGGTTAGAGGATGTTTGTGACTAGCACTACAGGCAGGGTTAATAATTGCATTACAAAGTACCGACTGCATGGAAGTTATTCCTGGATGAGATGTTGGATGCAGTGTTTCTAAACAGAGTATTTCTGGTGGTTAAGGTGTTTTACACGTGTTTGTTTACAGGGCCATGATGATAAAAATAGCCCTCAGCAGCAGACATCAAAACACTGCTTCAGGAGGAGAGTGTCGTGGAGTAGAAATGCCCAAACCTTTCCTGACACCAAGTCAGCAGCAGCCTTTCCACACAGGATTGTGAAATTCAGTATTAATTGAGCTTGATATAAATTGTGGGGGGGTTTCTGTCTTTTTTTTTTTCATAAGTGCAAATAAGGTCTTTTAAATAATTTCTTCCCTGTCAGATTGGCATTGACATCTCTTACCTGGCCTGTCACAGAGCAGTCAGATCTAGAAGCCTGTGTTAATTGTCAGAAATAAAGACTTCAGTGGATGGGACCCTGAGCCTCTCACACAACACACAAGTGCCATGGGTCAGAAGCAGAAGAGGATGAAGAGAACAGCAGAGACCACTGCAGGCTGTAGTCTAAAGCAGTTCCCTGGATATGGTGCTTGTTTTGTCCAATCCTATGGGACTAATTCATCCAGCAGTTACTGGGTTCTGTATCTGACTACATTAAGATGAAATCTGAAAATCACAGGGATGTGTTGCCTGTTTCTGGAGGATAAATGCAGTTTTTACACTGAGAGAGAGAGTGATCACTGTTCCCTGATATGTCTGCTCACTGTGGGTTGTGATGAACGATCAGACTCCCATGAAGCCTTGCTGAGCTGTGGAACTTCTCCTCTTGCTCACCTCTGTTTTTCACCTCTTCCCGGGGAGACTCTCCTCTCCTGACACCTTCAAGTGCACTGAAGGCATTTTGAGATGACAGAAGGCCAGCACGGGAGCTCGTAGTGTCAAGCTCTGCTCCTTAAGAGAAGCAGGAATGTCAGGATGTTGGTACAGGCACTTTAAGTGGTGTGAGAACTCGCAGCACACTGAGGGATAAGGAGCCTGAGCACAGCTTGGTTGGTGAGAGGTTTTTGTGCCTCTTGCTCCCCCAGACTGCCCTGGATTGCCAGGCTCCTGCAGCATCCCTTGCCCGTGGCTGTGCCCGTGCAGGAGGCTGCACACACCAGCACCTTTCCCTGTGACCAGGAGCATCGTTTCCTTGTTTTCATTCCCATTTCTGCCCTCCCAGTTTACAAAGCATGCTGCAAAGTTAAACATCAATCTGCCCTCACCTGCCCACCCCAGAGATGTGCTACCCTGCTCTGAGTCCTGCCTCAGTAACAAGGACTCTCTTACCAGAAGAATTGCAATATTAAAGTAATTTTCTCAAAACACTTCCTTTTGTGCATGCGTGGTGTGGGGGAGAAGCAGAAAGGAATGCCTGCATTTTCTTTGCAGAGTAAATGCTTTTTAAATTACTCATTCTGCAGAGCAGCTAAATGCGTTTCATATTCCCATAAAATTTCCTGTTAAAATAGAGGCTGATACGTATTCTCGCACTTCAAACGATTTTTGGAATACATAAAAAGTTTTAATACAGACGAGTTACAGTCTTGCTTTGTTTCCACTGATGTTACAGAAACATTTAACTATTTTCCCAGACCAGTGATGCTCCATAGAATACACTTTTAGGAAAGGTAATCCATGTGTTTTGTTTTAGGGGACAGAAATGGAATTACTCTGAGCTATCTCTGTAGCGTAAAAAGCAGTTAAATTTTAACTTCAAACAGCGAGGGGATACAGAAAGGCTTTTAATGTGCTCAGTCCTCCTTGCCCATGGTGTTCTGCACTGGATGGGTTCTTTCATATCAGCTCTTTTGTACACACCAGGCACAAACTACGTTGTCTTTGAGACTGTTGGTGAAAGTGTAGGGAGTGAAGCATTTGGCTGAATAGCTGAGTTGAGTATCCTCTTCTTTTAGTAAAGGTTTGTCTCAAATGTGTTGCTTCCATGCCCTTTCTGCTGGGTTAATCCAGAGGGAGAGGAAACCTGGCACCTTCTGCTCCTCCTGTCCGTGCTGCCTGTCTCTAAACTCAGAGATCTCCTCCATCTGGGTCCCTCTTATCTGCCAACAGATAAGGCTCAGTGGTCTGGCCAGAAGTTAAACACTTCTCCTCCAGCTGGCTCTCTGGGATTTATCCATTGTTACTGTCCAGAGGAGATGTCCCAGCCAGGTGCAGCATTTGTTCCCAGAGTGTCTGTGGGGTTTGTTTCTGTCACTGCCCTGCATTTCCTCACTATTCCACTCTGAGCTCAAGCACCAGCAGATGATCTCCACTCCATCTGTCTCCATGGAGAAGTTCCTTTCCCTTGCTGGCGGTTGCAGGATGCTGGCTGTGGGAACAAGACTGTCCCCCATGCTTGGAAGAGTTACCCCACACCGGGAGGGTGAGGGGGGGATTTGTGGCTGCTGTCCCTCTGCACTCAGGGTGGTAAATGTGTTGCTTTTCCCCTGGACAGAGAATGAAGCTGCTGAAACACAAATGCAGTTTAATGTCATCTAAGGGAGCAGTATCTGCATTTCTGTGGGATATCTGCCACTGCATCTCATTGCCACACCTGAGGGCAGCTCCTCAGCCTTCGTCTCAGCTCAGCATTCGTGGAACTCCCCCATCCTTCTCACGCAGGATCGAGTATCTCCGATGTGGCCGAGCAGCGGCCGCAGGTCCCTTCCGCCCTCACACAGCCCCACAGGGCAGCGGCTTCTTGACCTCACCAGTGGTGTGGAAATTAAAAAACCTACAACCCATTTTCATAGGAAAGGCAAAACACTGCTCTGAAACGTAAGAGATCTTCCTATAGGTGCCCATACTAAAGTTCATACCAATTTACCTATTTAATGAGCTGACAGCCCCCCCAAACCGTGCATGCTGCTGCAGAGTTGTGTGTGGAAAGGGCTCTGTGTTACCTGTCCAGTGAAAATGTGTGAATGGAGCTGCCATAGATCCAACGTCATCCCTCTTCAGATCAAGTCTGGGCACCAGTAGGGTAACACTCATGCAGGAACACTGTCTTCCTCCATTCTCCAAATTTGTACATTGTTAAAGCAAAGAAAATCTCGTAAATACAAATGTTTCATCTTGCCTATTGTTTCACTGGTTGCTAAACTATGGAAAGAAAATTCCTAACCATTTTCTTAGAGGTCACTTCCTGTTTCCACAGTTAACCTTCAGATTGCCTGAAATGCTAACATTTTCAATTTATTCCATGAAATATATACACAGGGAAAATATTCAATAAATGGAAAAAGAAGAGCTTAAAGCTAATTGTGGGAGACTTCTATTTAAGCTCAGCTTACAAAGGATCTCTGAGCAGAAGAGCAAGTCTTTATCTCCAGCCTCCTCACATTTTTTAAACTCACAGCCTAAAGCATATTTTCTTTTCCCAACACTGCTAGAATTCAAGATGCATCTTTAATTGGTTTAATGGAGCCACAAGGCATTACACTAGACAGCTTTTTCCTAGTTCACAGAGGTCATATTGACATGTAACTCGTGGCATTTCCGTGTTTTCAAGATAAGATAAAACAAAGGGGAAGTGTTCAGTTCCAGGTGAGTGGGAGAGGGCACAAGAAATGGGAAGAAGATAAGAGTGTTTGATGCAGGTGGGAATTTATCATGCACTGGCTTTTTGCTCTCAGGTTGCAATAGCAGAGGAGTCTGCCTGCCCACAGCAGCTCACTCCTGGTTTGGGAATGCAGGCAAATAAGGGAATGACACAGTGGAGGAAGGAGCAGTTATCAGCCAGGGTTTCCTTTCAGTCTCAGGTGTTACTAATACAGGTGGCACCGTGCTGGGTTAACTCCTGGGCTCCTCTCATGTCACAACAGCAGAATAAATGCACCTAAAGGCTACTGGAGGGTGGGGTTTTGTCCTGTCCTCCCAGCAGAGCCAAATAAATTGTAAAAAATTGGTTTGGATTTCAACAATGGAATGCAACTTCCGTTCAGCAAATGGATTTATAAATCTTCCCCTCTCTTCAGGGAAGTGTCCTGTACCTCTGGTCTCTTCTACACCAGGGCACGAGGCAGCCTTGACTGGCACTGATAGGCAGTGGGCCCTCAGTATTTGCTGCTGTCCTTGCTGAGTGCAGATAATCAACAGCACAAGGCTACGAGATTCCCTTGTTCCAGTATTCCCCTTCCCACTGGGAACAATTGCTCTGAGCCTTTTGGGCAGCCCTTGTAGAGTTGAAATTGTTCTGTCAGTCTTTTCCTTAGGATTTCTTGGACACCAGGAGCAGTTTCTTCATGGAAAGGGCTGTTAAACATTGGCAGGGGCTGCCCTGGGAGGTTTGGAGTCCCCATCCCTGGAGGTGTCCAAAGAATTCCTGGATGTGGCACTTGGTGCTCTGGGCTGGGGACAAGGTGGGGTCAGGCACAGGCTCGATGGTCTTGGAGGGCTTTTCCAACCCAAATTATTCAGTGATTCTGTGATTTTTTGCCAGCTCGTGGCTGCAAGGGACGAACTGAAGTTCATGATCAATAGCATTGCACACGAAGGATTGTTCTTGGAGGGGTTTGTAGTGCCCAGTTGTCTCGAACATGAGGATTATTTTTAATTCCAGACTTAGGGCCGACTCTTCAGTGGATGCCATGGATTTGAAGGCCGGTGGGGATGATTGTGCTCATCTAAGTCCTCTGTGAATTGTCACCGCAAGGTCACTACTTGTGCATCAAGTGCAATGCCATCTTTAAAAATGCCTTTTGCTCATTCGTGTGCCTCTTCTCTTGACCCTTGAATTCTCTGGTATCGTTTCGGAATTGTAAAGGCCAGAACTGTGCACAGATTTCAGGAACAATAGCACCAGTTCTGTGTATAAGGGTAATAAACCTGCTGTTCCTTGAGATTCTGCTGCTTATATGCCCCAAGATTCCACTGGCCCCTTGGTTACTTTATTATGAAGGACACTAATTTTCACCCACAGCCCCACAGGCATTTTTCAAAGCTGCCAGTCCCTGGAGAGATTCCTCAGCCTGGTATTGTGACCTGCATATTTCATTTCCAGGCTTGCGATTTTATATTTGGCTCTACTGAAATGTGATTTGCTCGTATTTGTGTGTAATTTACCAAGCTGTCCAGCTTACTTTGTATTATTGATCTACTCTTCTTTAGCTAACATTCCCCCAGCCTGTATTCTTTACCAGTGATGGTTTTATGTTTGCTCTTTTCCCCAAGTCACTGACAGAAACCTGAAGCAGCAGAGAACAGACCCGTAGGGATTGCACTGAAACAGCTGTTAAACATGATTTTATTTAGAGTTACATGTAGAAATGTATTATTTACCCAGCTTTTAATCCATCTAATGACATAATTTTAGGGTTTATTTGGTTTTGTAATCAAGATGTCAGCTATAAACATCACAGACATACGAACACTTTTCATCAACAGCTGGCAGAAAACCTTTGATTTTGAGTTATTCTGACAGTGCAAGTTGTGGAGAAACCTTTGCTGATTTGCCTTGGGCTGAGGCCTTCCTCGTTCCTACTGTCTGTCTGTAGTGGGGATGTGTTGTTGGACTCTCCTGGGGGATGGATTTTAGCAAGTTTGAGGTTCCAGCTCCCAAGGTTCACAGAAATGTCCAAAGTGGGGGCTGGATGGTCTGCAGGGCTCACCATGAGCTCTAAGGCAAAGTGCAGCCACTTGGTTGCTGCTGCAGCATTTCTGACTTGTTCTTTTAGACACCACGTTTTCACATTTCCATGCATTGCTAATGAAATTCTAAAAATAATATCATTACAACCAAGAAAATATCCATTTGCTTTGCTGGTGGATTAGTTTTAAATAGGTAAAATAGCTAAAATGAAGATTGTACAGTGTGATATTTTTTTTTTGAGATCTAATCATCATGCAAAGCAAGAAAATGATATTATTTTAAGATATGGTAACAGCTAATGTTGGAATGTGTTAAAGTCTACAGGTAAAACACTTGCATTAGTATAATGCAGCACAATTATTGCTGTGTTGTTAGATTATAGCTAAGTAATATCTGGAATAGGCTTTGTTAAAGAAAGCAGAAATCTGTGAGGAATGATGCCATGTGTGTATTGCCTTGTGTGTCTCCTTTCCTGGATAAAATAAGCAGTAAATTACCTTCAAAACCTAATGAGAAAGGTTCCTCTTCAGAAACTACATCTCAGGGCATCTCTGTTTCATCACTGAGTTTAAATAAGAGGGGGAAATAACCGTAGGTGCCAATGAATGTGGCCTGCTCTCAAATTTTTCACCATCCAATTAATATTTTACGAAAACATCTCATTTGGGCAGAAAAAATGCTTTGGTCAAACCATGGTGATTTGTCAGTTGTTCCTCTATGAACTGTCTGCTGTTGTTTCAATTAGAGACCCTCATGAAGACGCAGATGACCATTGCTGATAACTCCTCAACAGAAAAAGCAGTGTATGACCTGTATACTTAATTTTGCAGGCTGGAAAGCTGGAGAAATGATACAAAACTCCCAATCCACCCTTCCTGTTCCTTGTGAATTTGGAGCAAAATATTCTAGATTTATAAAAAATGAAGTATTTAACCGGAAAGAGTTTTACTAACCGGTGTTGAGCCTGCATCTGGTATGTTAACACCCAGTGGAAAACTCACTGCAGGAAAGCCAGTGCTGTTCCTTTGCACCCTGCAATCAGCAACCCCTCCACCCTGTCCCTGGGGTGGGAGCAGGGAGGGTTAAGCTCTGTGGGAAGCGCGTGGTTTGAGGGGTCCCGGCGGGTGACGCGTCTGCGGCGCGGAGGAGCAGCGCTCGCGGAGCTTCGCGTGTGCCGGTCAGGGCCACCTCAGCGGGTGCGACTGACGCTGCCGGACACGACGAGGAAACCGCAAGAAAACCAAACCCGTAGTTTTCTGAAAGTTCTGGTTAAAGCTGCGGTGTTTCCCCAGGTTTTGCTTTACCCTGGGCTGAAGAACGTGTGGTTTATAACGGGTGGAGGGAGGGAAGACACACGGAAAGGTTTCCCGATGGAGAAGAACCACAAGCTGTGGTGGTGTGGCACAGTGAGACTTGTGCAGAAAGTGTTCCTGAGCCCTGTCACAGGGGAGCCCTTGGGAACGTCATTTCTCTTTGGTGTGAGGAGCTGAAGGGACCCAGGCGAGTGCATTTGTGACACAGAACAAACACACGTGTGCACACACGGGCAGGGGGGCTTTACACAGCATCCACAAGAGAAATTAGACTCCTACAGAACTTTATATGGCAGCACATCCTACGTGCTGAAGATTTCTGCTATTTGAAAGTACAGTTCTGGCACAAAAATACTGAAAAATAACCCCCTGTGGGTTTCACAGACCTGAGGAAAAAGGTTCCACATACAACACAGTTGTTTTCTTCACTTCTGGCTCAGTGTCATGCTCAGGGCATGATACACAAAATTTTCACAGGGCTTCCAAAGTCATTCTCAGGATGAAACCCAACCTTCTTCCACTGCTTGCCTGAGCATCTATGCACAAGGATTTTAGCACAAAAAGCACTGTAAATCCTCATATACCTGCTCATAGTAGGCATGTCTTTCACTTCACTTGGACTGCTGTGTAAATAGAAATATCCAACAAGTTTATGCTAAGAAGAGTTCAGCTGAAGCTTGTTTTTGCAGTGGTGTTATATATTTTTTTTTAATGATAATTGGTAGCTTTATTTAAAAACTGATTTACATATGTAGTTTGGACATTATGACAGTCCTGTAGGAGAAATGCTCAAAAGAGGTCTGTGAGAATTCAACCTAAGATATAATAGTAAAAATTATCTGAAAAGTTATCAAGTCCCTAGAAAATTATCTCATAATTAAGTGCTCTGGGTCTGGCATCTGTTTTTCTATTTGGCCATCTTATTCCTTGTAGCCTTTCCTCATTCTTTCTCAGCGGAGTAAAGCAGGCAACAACTTCCATGTAGGAAAACATGAAGATGTAATGCATGTATAGACAGAATGGTATAAAGTTCAGGTTTCCACTGCCAGGCAATGAGAAATCAACATTCAAAACATTTGCTTTTCTTTGTTGCACAAATGTGGACTTAGGAGTTTAATCGTAAGTCCCTGAGCCGGTGTTTGTGCCGTGTAACAGCGAGATCCACGCTGTGATGGAGTGGCTGCTCAAGGAGCAAGAGGCCGAGCCCAGCCGAGGTATCAAATTTCCAAAGCTGCCTTTTATTTCACTGCTGCAGTATTTATCCCCTCAGACTCCTGTCAGGCACAGCAAGAGGAGCAGCTGTTTAAAATTAGAGCAGAACACGTGTTAACAAGTGACTGTACATCCACGAGCAGGAGCATGGGAATACACTGGAAAATAACAGGCTGCCAAGGCTGCACTGGTGTCAGCACTGCAGGTTTCGAGGAGTGATGTGTTTTCCAGGCAGGGCTTCTCAGCTGCCTGCACATTTTCCAGCTCCATACCTGGAATTAACCTGCCATGGAGCTGGGCAGACAAGGAATAGGCAAAATTGGCAGAACATCCCTATTTTTGGGTAGGCATTGGCACAGAGCATTCTGCTCTAGAGGAGTTTCTGTGATGTGAGCATTGTTCCCGTACAGAGTGTAACATTGGGAACCTCCCATTTCCTGTATGTAGAAGTTTTTATTCCCAACCAAGCATAAATGAGTGTGCTGAGATGGTGACATGCCCTGCCTGTGAAGGTCAGTGTCCTCTCCCAGGTGACAAGCGACAGGGTAAGAGGAAACGGCCTCAAGTTGTGCCAGAAGGAGTTTAAGTCGGGTATTAGGAAACATTTCTTCATGGAAAGGGTTGTCAAGCACTGGAACAGGCTGCCGGGGCAGTGGTGGAGTCACCACCCCTGGAAGTGCGGGAAAAACGTGTGGATGTGGCACCTGAGGACAGGTTTAGCGGTGAGCATGGTGGTGGTACTGGGGTGATGGTTGGACTTGGTAATCTCAGAGGTCTTTTCCAACCTGAGCGATTCCAACATTCCATACCTGTCCTTGGGAGGTTGGTGGGAGTAGTTTGGCCCAGGTAGGGCCAGTGCTCCTCAGTTTCGGGATAATTTTGCTTTCAGTGGGGTGGGGAGAGCATCACTCATCCCTCCCCTTGCAGCGCCCCAGATGTGTTTGGACAGCTCCACATCCACATCTGCTGCCCCTTTCCAGCTCCAAGGGCTGCCTTGTCCTCAGAAAGACCCTCTCAGCCTCCTCTTCCCCCAGGGCCTGGAAACCTGAGACTGTGAGCCTGCAGCTCCCAGCGGGAAGAGCCTCCCATTAGCCTGGAATGATAACCTGGCCAGTCGGGTTTCCCCGGGGGTCTCTCTCCAGATATTATTTCAAACCTGGGATCGCCTTCCCAGCGCCTCAGGACTGAGTGTCAGCAACATCCCCTCTGTGTCTCCAGACCTCTGCCACTCTAATCTTTCTTTTCTCCTGCCCCTGTTTTCCCCTCCCAGCAGCTCTGTGTGGAGGTGAATCTCTGCATTCTTGGGCTTTGTTATTGCCTGGATTCTATAAACCTCACTCTTCCAAAACCATGGGTTATTGAGATTCTTAAACAGAGATGCACTGCTCTTCCAACTGATGGTTAAGGGTCAATTTTGCATGTTTAAAAACGTCTT
This sequence comes from Ptilonorhynchus violaceus, assembly GCA_013397565.1. NCBI lineage: Eukaryota > Metazoa > Chordata > Aves > Passeriformes > Ptilonorhynchidae > Ptilonorhynchus > Ptilonorhynchus violaceus. The sequence goes on from VZRJ01008799.1 coordinate 624,245, forward strand.
CCTGGAGTTTTCCAAGTCCATTTAAATAGAAAACAAACAAATAAAACACTGTAGGGTGGAAATAATAGAGTATTTGAAGAGGACAATTGTAACATATCTGTGAGAAAGAATCTGTTTTACTTTTGTTTAAATCACATGGAGATTAAGCCTTTATTTTAGACAGGCCCTTGACTACTCCTAAGGAGCACTGTAGTATCAGAAGGAGCCTTTCCAAAGTGCTATGGTTATGTTGCCTGTTCCTCTGACAAGAGGTTGCAGAAAAAAATAAGGTTAAGCTTCATGTTGCTCTTTCAGTTTCCTTAAAATTCTATTTTTTGTGTGTGATACAGTCATTACCATCTGGATGAACAAAACTGTCTTGCAGAAATACTTCAGAAATACTTCTGAATATTTGAATCCCAGCTAAGTAGATTGAAGCAGGAACCTCAACTATTTGGTAAAGTATACAAATAGAATTATTTTTATCCTCCAAAAATAACAGACCTTTCTGAATTAAGTTGTATATATTCCTTTTTTTCAGAGGGGATTGTTTAATTCCTGTTTACAAGTGTTTGGCTTTTGTTACTATGGTTTTGCTGTAAGTTCCCCCTCCCCCTTTTTTTCTTTTTCCCATTAGAAAGCCACGCTGCAACCTATTTGTTTAAACAATGATGTTTCCTCTCAATAAATCATCAGATGAGCTATTGGCTTCATAATCTTTACTTAAACCCAAAAATATCCACATGGGTGCACAGCATTTGGCTAATTAATTTCTGATAATTTGCAGTGTTCCCAGGCAGCTGCCAGGGGCTCGTGTGAGCGCTAATCTGGGGAAGAAGCCGTGGTGAAATGATTGGAGATCTGCTCCTGCTGCTTGCCAGATAAATTCTTCTTATGACAATGTCACTAGGTTAATTAATTCAATTAATGACTCCCAGTGCAATGTTTTTCTTTGTCTTTTTCATTTGCCACAGGCTGCTGAACAGGTACTCCTAGGGATGTATTCTGAAGTTATGTCACAGATAAGGAATAATGGACCATTTTTGTGTCTGGTTCTGAAGTGTCTTAATTTTTTTAAATGAAGTTTAGTAGCTGTTAATTCCATCAGAAATTAGTTTCTTTTCTGATTTCTCTCGAATGTAAGCAATCAAATATCCATCACCTTATTATTTTCAGGTACAGTCATGATTTTAGGTAACTTTAATGTTAGATATTTTTTACTGGCTGTGTAACTCTGCTCTCCACATGCCATGAACTGAAAGTTTGCTTTCACCCTGGAAAGGAGGAACTGCCAAGCTGGGTCAGACCTCAGGTATGTCACCTACCTTATCAGCCCAGCTCTAATAACAGAAGTGTTCTCTGTTTCAAAGTTCAAGAAGCAGAAAAATGCATCTTATGTACAGCTGATGGAAAAATTTATTAAGGAAAAAGTGAAAGGAAAAGTACTTCCAAAAGGGACACGTGGGAAGAATCTTAGAAGCACCCTCTGAGCCTCTCAAGGCTCCTCTGTCTTGAATCCCATCTCATTTTTCTGAGTGAAACTAGGAGAGTTTGGAGACAGCAGCCTTCACTTTTTAGATTAGCTCATATAAAAATGTAAGTAAAGCATGGAGAAAACAGTAAAGTGAGAATAAAAGTCAATTTTTCTTCTTGAGCTTCAGCTAAGGAGCGAACCAGGGGCATCATGACACTCGTGCCATAGAGACTGTTGATCTGCTTGTGCACTACCACCCCTTGGACTTCCTGCAGATCACTGGGGATTAATGTTATACATTGATATTCAGACTTAGGTCACCCTGTGAGACTCTATATTCACTCTACTGTGCTTCCCATTCATGGCTTTATTTTTATTCCTTTTCTTGGATATGAGGTGAAAACACATTTGAACGTGAATTCTGTGTTTGGGAACAAGCTGAAGCAAGTTGTGAATCCAAATCCCACCACCACTGGAGTGGTGTCCTGGCAGCTGTTTTGAGTTAGCCCCCGTTTGGTATGTGACTAAATCAGATTTGGAATAATTTTGATCATCTGGATGACTGACTTAAACATGGTGAAGGCTCTAAAAGGCTTCCAGCAAAAGCTGTATCTTGCCCTGGGACACCTAATCGAGTGAGGAACAACTGGAGCTGTTAGCAGGAGATCCGTGCTGGCTGTCAGGACCCCCCAAAGCTGAGGAGCAGCTCCCAGCTGGTGTTACACCGCAGCGAGGGTGTGAAAGGGGCCTCTGTGAGTGTCACAGGGAGCTGCATGGCCCACGTGCCCCGCAGAACGTGGCATTTGGGGCTGTATTTGCACAGACTGACCCGCAGCGCTCTCCCTGCTGTGCCACATGAACCTCTCTGGGGTGGAACCCAGGGCCAGCCCTTCCTTCCCAGGTGAGCCAAGGTGAGGTGTTCCCGTCGGGTTGGGAGGCTCTGCCCTTCCCCAGCCAGGTGCACGCCCTGGCCAGCCCCTGCAGGGAGGGGAGGGGAGGGGGTTCTGCCCAGGTTCACCGCCGAGCTCTGCGCCTCCCACAAAGCCCGCCCCGCGGTTTATGGCATCTCCTGACACTCGTTATCTAATGAAAAGACCATTATCCCCCCCGAGGGGGAAACCCCCACGTGCTTTTCTTTAAACCCAGCCCAAAGAGACGGTTTTTAAATAGAAGCACTCCGGTGGTTCGTGTCAGGCCCCTTTAGCGGAGCAGCTGCCCAGGCCAGGCCCACTCGAGCAGCATCCCTCGAGCTGCCGCTGCCCCAGCCAGCGCTCCCCTTTGTCCGCAGCAGCCGAGGGACACAAACCAGGACACGGAAATCGGGGCCGTGGATCTTAATTACGAGCAGCAGGTGTCCGGGCACGAGCGCTCAGGTGAGGGGGCACCGCGGCCCCCGTGACTCGCTTGTTGTGGTGTACAAAGGGAGGCTGCAAAGCTCCGATTAATTATCCACGTTAATGAGCTCGGCGACTCAAGTGAAAGGAGAGGGCCTTGTCTGCTGCTCCAATTTAATCTTCTCCACAAACAGGAGTTTGAAAGCCAGTTACGCAGCTCAGCCTCTGAAGAGCACCAAGAGACAGCAGCGAGGATGAAATTACCATGATAAACCTCGAGAAATCAATTTGTGGGAGTAGAGGCTGTGATGAATCATCCTGCTGGGGAAATTAATTGTCTGAGGAACATTTCTTTAAGATGTCTTGACCAGAGGAGCATCTTCCCTTGTGTTGGTAAATGGGACCATCTCTGGGGAGACAACACTGTTTACCTTTTACTAATTTAAAAATAGGTAATTAATAAGATTTTTTTTTTGTCAGTGCACCACTAATCACACTGAAACGTTAAGGTCAGGTGAGGTGGGGTGCATAATTCATGCCTAATATACCATGTAGAATAGTGTTGGACTGTAGTGGCTCTGTGCAGGCACAGGTAAGGGAGGACAGACAGCGATGGTGCCTCCAGACCAGCTGCAGGCCACACTTGGTTCAGTCTGACCCTTGTCTGAGCAGATAATTCAGTTTCTATGCCCATTTAATGATGATTTTTCTACCAAGGATGTAAATATGGTACCATTTATTGAAAAATTAAACATTTTTATTCCTTTATGCTGAAGTTACCAGTCTGCTTTGTAAGCAAATGCAAAAAAGTGATGTTATAGTCTGTGCTTTCCGCTGATTTAAGGTCTTGCTGCTGTGTGAAAGGGTGAGTGTCAGTCCCTGGTTGTGTGAGGCTGCCCTTGTCCTGGCTGTGACACACATGAGGCTCTGTACTGACTCAGTTCCACTTGCTGACCAACAGAAAACTCACCCAGAAAAAATAGCAGATGGCTGAGATCTTCTTTCCTCATCCCTTGGTGTTAGAAGATCCCTTTTCACACAGAATCACCAGGTTGGAAGAGACTCGAGTTCACTGAGTCCAACCCACGCCCTAACACCTCCTCAACTAAACCATGGCACTGAGTGCCACATCCAATCTTTCTTTAAACACACCCAGGGATGGTGACTCCACCACCTCTCTGGGTAGACAATTCCAGAACTTTATCACTCTTTCAGTAAAAAACTTTTTCCTAACATCCAACTTAAATTTCCCTTGGGGCAGCTTGAGGCTGTGTCCTCTTGTTCTGTCAGTTGTTGCCTGGAAAAAGAGACCAACCCCTCACCTGACTACAACCACCTTTCAGGTGGTTTCCCCCAACATTCCCTTTTAAGCAGGGCAGTTTAAGTAGTAGCAAACAAGGAGCCCCACAATTGGACAGTGGGGAACAGTCTGTCACCTGGACAAGATATTTTAGTCAAATGTGGTATTATTTTCCCTGCACCGATGGGTTGAGACCTTGGGCCAGTTCTGGCATAACCCAATTCTGTTATTACACAGGTCCTGGAATGGAGCAGATTCTGTTTGCAGCCTTTCAGTCAGCATCTTCCTAACCTTGGTTTTTGTTTTCTTTCTTCTTTTTGCCCCCTCCAGCTGTGGCAATCTGGGCCCTGATTATGCACACCTTGTGTGGCCACCGTGGCTGGTGCAGGGTGGGTGTCAGACAGCATCACTCTGATGTGGCAGCGTTTTACACCCCCCGGGTAAATGATTACCTGAGCTCCAGAGGAATGAACTGTCCTCGATGCACCACGGTGCAGTTCTGCCACAAAGCTGGGGCACTGCGGTCCGAGGAAAACAAATCCTTTCCTCCTTTGGAAAACAAAATCAAACCCAAAAGAAACAAAATCTCTGCCCACCATCACCATGTGGAGGAAAGGCTCTTGGCTGGCTTACAGCAGAATAACTTAATGGGTGACCTCCCATGGGAAACAGTGGATAGAGACAAATAATTGTTAAACAAAACCACTTCTCTAGCTCTGCTTCTGCTTGCAAAGCAGTAGTCCCTGACTTGTTTTTCAGTAGAAAACTTGTGGATACGGGTGCAAGTTTAAAATTGTAACATCCTATTCATTTGTAATTCTTTCCACAGCCGGGAATATTTCTGGGTGAGAACTGGAGCATCTCTGCTTGCTCGGAGGAAATGCTGTTACACAATGCAGGACAAAACAGTCAAGCCACTTTAAACAGGATAAATGAATGAAGGCTTCAAGGTAGGATCATCTGTTTATTTACACCCATTGTCCCCTTGTTTCCCACACAAATATATTCTGTGTTTAAAATTTATAAAGCTGGGCAAGCCCTTCTCACGCTGTTCTCAGTAAAATATTGCTCACTGCATCTCTCTGAGGGGCTGCTGACAAATAGGCTCTTGTTGTCTAACTTTCCCTCTGCTGAGGTTAATGATTAAGTGGTTCAGAAGGTTAATTCCTGGAGATAGTGTTGTCTTTGGCTTGAACAGATGTTGGTAGTTCTTTAATGTGGTTATCAAACTCTGCTGCCCTTCATCCTTTGCTGTGTGCAGCCCTGGGCATTGTTCCCCGTGCATTCCAGGCCCCCTCTATGGAGATCCAGCAGAGCTGAACATACCATTGCACTGGGGCTGCCTCCCCGGGGTCACGCTGGGCACTGCCCAGATCTGCCACAGAAACTGATAACAGCAGTTCTCATCTCCACAAGATCTGTCAATATTTGTCTGTGCCTAAGGATGCACAATTCCTGTTGAGGCTCTCACTGGACAGTCTGTAGAGCCACTCACAGACTTTACATCACCCAAAGCCCCCACGGGGCAGAGCACCACCCCCTTAACCTGCCCCTCATCCCCTCAGCACCTCCTGCCTTGTTCCAGGATATGAATCTCAAGGGTGTCTGAATTGCTCTGTGGTGTGCTCAGCACCTTTAGCAGCCTGGTAAAAAGCTGGGGGTTGGACCAATATTTGCAGCTTGAAGCCGGGAGCTGCTGGATGTGTGCAGGAGTCCTTTATTCCCACACCCACTGTGCCATAACCAGCCAGCAGGATCTTGCTTTAGGTGCTGGACAGGGATGTACTCACCAGGCAGCCTTGCAAACACCTCCTGCCCTCTCCCTGCACTGCTCCAGACCTGCTGGCAGAAATCCTGTTGGAGTTAAAAGCATCTAAGCTCACTCTGTCTGGATATGACTGTATCATTTTAATTATTGCATTGATTTTCTTATTATGTGCTTCTTGGTATCACTGGCTCACAGATTGTATCCAGACCTAATACAGTATAAATTATTGAGTTTTAATTTGGGGAAGAATGGTGTTAATTTGAAGGAGTTAACTGGCTTACAAAATCAGGGCATTTCCCTAGAAACTTGTCTTTCTATAGTATGGAGATTTTTTGAAAGTAATTCACAGCTGCAAAGAGAATGTGACCAAAATACACATTGGTACTTTAAATAGTAGGATGCAAAAAAAATTATAAAATTTATGACTTCTATAAACAGTCCTTGAAAGACTTAATTTTAGGCTGGCCTCATGCTGGGATTGGTTATATTTGAATGTCAATACTGCCATTGCCATAAGTGAAACATCATCTTGGACTTTACCTGTTTGTTATCGTTTGTGAATCTGTAAATGGAGAGGAATTGTTGCTTTTTGCTTTTGTTTCATTGCAAGTTGAGGTGAAACCTGAACTGTTACATCTGTGTCCCTACCCAGCAACGCTGTGTGAGGAGCTTTGCCCCTGGGATGCCCCTGTGCCCTCCTGGCTCCTCAATGAACATCAGTGCTGGAGGGCACCATGCCCTGTTTTTAGGATCCCTGTTGCAGGTTGTAGTTTTAAACTTCCTGGAAAACACTGGTGTCATTGCTTCTTGTCACAGGCAATGTCTTATGGCCACAGCCTTTATCACTAATGGAATAGCTGGGTTTAACTCCTCATCCCGACAGATTTCAAAACCACCTAGTTAAGTTGGTCAGTCACCCTGCATTGGGCACAGTGTTTCCAGAGTGCTTGTCCTCTTTACCCTGCTGGAGCTGGAATTGTGATTCCCGTAGATTTCTGCAACAACATAGTCAAAAAGCTCCTTTCCCCGTGGATAACCTACATTTATCCAACTGTCTGGGTTAGGCTAAAACTCTCTGTGCTGATTGTGTCAAACCAGGGGCTTATAGAATCAAGGCATGGTTTGGGTTGGAAGGGACCCTAAAATCCATCCCATTACAACCCCCTGCCAGGGACAGGGACATCTTCCACTATCCCAGGTTGCTCCAAGCCCCATCCAACCTGGCCTTGGACACTTCCGGGGATGGGGCAGCCACAGCTTCTCTGGGCAACCTGTGCCAGGGCCCCCCACCCTCACAGCACAGAACTTCCTCATAATACCTATTCTAAAGCTATTCTCTTTTACTTTTCATCCATTCCCATTTGTCCTTCCACTTCATGCTCTTGCAAAAAGTCCCTCTCTGCCTTTCTTGTAGCCTCCCTTCAGGTGCTGGGAGGCTGCAATTAGGTCACTCCAAAGCCTTCTCCTTTCCAGGCTGAACAATCCCAGTTGTCTCAGCCTTTCCTCACAGCAGAGCTGCTCCATCCCTCTGATTCGTATCCGCTTCATCCGAGATAATAATTCTAGTGATTTGATAAAACCCTGGAGGAATAACCCCTCAAATATTTCTGTGGAGACCCATAGGTGCGGAAAGCTGGGATAGCGGGGATGGCACGGGCAGAGCCGGGGCAGGGACAGGGACAGGAGCAGGGGACAGGAGCAGGGGAGGCAGGCAGGGACAGGAGCGGGGACAGGAGCAGGGGACGCGGGCAGGGACAGGAGCAGGGGACAGGAGCGGGGACAGGAGCGGGGACAGGAGCGGGGACAGGAGCGGGGACAGGAGCAGGGGACGCGGGGAGGGACAGGAGCCGAGCTCGGCGGTGCCGTTCCGGCGCACGGACAGCAGAGGGCGCAGGAGGGCCCGGCCGGTGGATCGGGGCGAGGAAAAGGGATGGAAAACAGGCGAAAACAGGCAAAATCAGGAAAGAACTGCTTTTATGTACTTTATACAACGCCTGACACAGAGAGGGAAATACAGTTAACCAGACAGAGCCGGCTGCAGTGCGATAAAAAGAGACATAAAATTGCTGTACCCCAACTCTGATCCCCTCCACACTCCCCCTGCCTGTTTGGGTCCGCTGCCACTGGGAATGTATTGGAAATGATTGTGACCCTGTCCATTCTGAGCGGAAGCAGGAATGTGCCGCAGTGAATGGACTGTGATCTCCCCGGGGCTGTATTTTTTTCTGGTGAGGTGTTGTTCACTCCTGTGTGTGCTGCGCTGGGATATCAATTACCACTGCTGGCTCTCGGCGTGGAACGGCAGGGACTCCAGAGGATGGGAATGGTTTGATTTGCACGTGCATGAATGTCAGATCGCTAGCGGCACTGCTGTGATGTATCTGTTGTAAGTGGTGTTTGCACGCTCTGGAAGCAGACGAAGGCAGTGATAAGCGTGGCTCCCTCTGAGGATGCCTGGCTCTGTCCCCTGATCCTTCGGGAAGTGCCTGCCCTGCCGAGCCTCAGGGGTGACTCGCAGAAAGGCAGCCCCTTGTCCCTGCTGCTGATTCCCAGCTCTTCTCTGGCTGCGGTGCCCGTAAAACACATCAGCAGCTGAGCCTGGCTGAAAAGTAGCCCAGCAAAGATAAGGAATTGCTCCAGCTCTTTCAGCTGGAGCAATTTCCCAGCCCGGTTCATCCCAGAGCTGCCTGTTGTGCTGTCTTGCCTGTTGTGCTGTCGTGGCACAGGAGGAACAAGAAAACCAGGATGGAGAGGGGGACGTGGCTCTCAGCTCTGGCTTAAATGCACAGAATGCCCTGGGCCAAGTGCCTTTTACCAAGTTTGTGCTGAGCAAATCTTGTTCTGAGTTAGAATTTATGCCCAAAAAAATAGGTTATCATCCCTGGAAACAAAATCCATGCTCAGCAGTTTCCCACAGTGGGGGAGAAATATAGTTCAGAAAGAACTATTTTTGTTTTGAAATCTTCCAAGGGAAATTGAGCCCAGACCTCCAGCTCATGGGGCTGGGGGACGTGACTGCTTAGCCAGAGCTGCAGGGCTGAGCCCTCTCACACCACAGGAGCCTGGAAAACCTGGGAGGAGAGTTAATTAACCATCCAGCACAGAGGAATGATCTTGGTGCTGGAAAAAGAAAGCTACTAAATAAAGGGAGCTGGTCAAGAGGAATTAGGGAATTAGGCTTGTCAGTGAAGCAGAGCAGGCAGCTCTGCAGTGGGAAAGCACCAGGGGCTGCAAGGGGCACAGGGAGGAAAGCGTTTCCCAAGGCCCTTGGAGTGGAGTTTGGTGAAGGTGTTCCCGGAGCTGGGACACAGCACTGATGTTCTGCTGGGTGCCAGTGCAGATGGGAAGCAGTGACACTGAGTTAAGGCCTTGCCATGGATGAATTCCAGAATGGTTTGGGTTGGAAGGAACCATAAAGATCATCTTGTTCCAACCCCCTGCCGTGGGCAGTGACACCTTCCACGAGACTACAGTGAAGAAATTCAAGTCATATTCTAAAAGAATTGTACAAACTTCAGTGAAAAGGAGTGAAGTACAATTAAGCAGTTTGGTGGAGTTTTAGAATGGAGAACAATAATTTCTCTTTAGTTGAAGTGCCATAATGGAGCAGAAAGTCTGGAAGGTTTTTTCGTGACTGTCAAGGCATGAAGAAAAGTCCAGTTTCATTATTGTTTCCTTGGTTACAGTGTGAATTTTCAAAATCACCAAAGCCAGAGGGGTATAAAGATTACATTAAGATTAAAAACCAACTAAATACCGGCATCATCAAGCCCCTTTGGAGAGCCTTGTTGGCTGCAGAATGTGTTTGTTGTATCCGTAATGGTTTGGAAAAACGGGGAGTTATTTCCTGCAGCAGGACATGGGAGGTCTCAGGTTCTGTGAAAGTCCTTTCAAGACCACTCTCTACTTGTGACATCCAAGGGTGAGACCAGAGTGATGCCCCCATTATTTAAAGGTCTGCTGCATTCTAGAGGATGAAAATACTTGTGGTGCAAGGATGTGTCACGGATCCTCTTTTCCTGGGTGCAGTATTTTTGCACTTTGAAACAATGAAAGTTCACAACAGAAATGTTCAATTAACTGTTAAACACTCTCATCAATTCAGGGATCATTTCTAAATCTGATGGATGAGTTCAAAATCTTCAATTCATTCTAACCATCAGGCGGAAAAACAGTGGAACTCCCGAGGAGAAAGGAGCAGATAAATGCTGGAATGAACTTGCATATCTTTAAGAGGTGCAGTGCTCTGCAGACATTGAGTTATGAACAGGAAAACTTCCCAAGTGTGCACTGCAAGGAATAATAATGGGCAGTGGCTCGAGCTAAGGGTTTTCTTCCTCTGGCTTCATTTAGACCCCAGTTTAAAATGCACGATGTTTCTTTTTGTGTACACATGGAGAGAGTCTCACACCACGCACAATTAAATTATTTCCCATGCAGTAAAAAAAAAATAAAATTCTATTGCAACCAAGAATAAAGTATGCAAATATTGAAGTTGAAGAGGAAAAGCTGAAAGAGGACTTTATGTATTCTTGGCTAAGTGAGTAATTATTAGAACTCTTCAAAATAATGGCATTTTTAAGTTAGTTTATTTGGATAGTTAGGATATAGTCTGTATTTTTAATCAGTTCTCTTTCTCACAGATGCAGTCCAATGGATTCATGCTGCAGAAACTTCTGAGAGAGCTTTGAATTAATGCAACCTGTAAGCCACGGAAAAGTGAGTGGAAACAAATGCAATTTCCTGCTTTATAATGGCATGATTCTGTTTTGTGTCAGCAGTGCTCTCAATATCACAGATTCTATATTTTATTAAAAATAGGTTATATAACATGAAAAAACATTGTGGAGTGTATTTTTCTGAATCCCATCACAATTTCCTGTAATTCTGCATTATGCATGAACAGACTCAATTATACTGCCACTAGATTTTTAGGCTCTGGTTTCCATTCAAAACTCCATTTTAAATATGATGAACTAGGAATTAAAAAAACCCTCAACAACACAACAAAACTAAACAAAACCAGCAGTAGGTGCACTGACAGCAATGGAACAGGTTTTTTGCCTGATAATATCCATCCTGTTACTTTTCAGAATATCCAGATTCCAACTGTTTCTGCTGTTATGGAGTGACAGGACAGCATAAGTGAGCTATTCAACACAGAATAGAGGTCAGTATGCTTGCTTAAACAATAATTTTAATAGTAATCATTTTAATACAAAAATGTATCCCTGTTGCTCAACGGATTCCCATGAACATTGTGTCCATGTGTGCTTAGGGTTCTACAGAAAAGGCCAGGAAGCTGGAAAAGAAGGAAGAAGGCATTTTGCAGGCAGAAAATTCTGTCATGAAGGTATCAAGTGGCAAATCCAGGTTGATTCAGGGAGTTGGTGAAGGACCTAAACTGAGCCTAAAATTAGTGAATCTCAGGATGCAGTTCCAAAAGGCAGCTGAGCTGCTAAAGCAGCAGACCCTGCTGGAAAAGGAGATTCAGGGAGTCCAACAAGCCAAAGTCCCAGCTCACTCCTGCTCCTGGGAGTGGGAGAAAGGAGACAACCACAGGTCCCCCTCACTTTATCCTGCCGTGTCTCTTTGAGTGCCTGCAAAGCTCGATGAGGTTTGTGAGGCTGTACCAACACCCCAGCCCTGGGCAGCAGGGTCTGAGCACTGACCAGGGACCCTGCCCTGCTGCCCACCACCACTGCTCCCCTTGTGCTGGTCTGGGAGGGCCTGGCACTCTCCCAGCACAGCTGCTGGGGTTTCACTCTTAGATCTGGATAATACATCACCAGTGAAATGAGTTGTTCCTCACCAGCTAGGTACTGGGAAATAAATAAATAAATAAATAGTGTGTACAGAGAAGTAAGTTGGCAGAAACTGGTATTTATGGTATGTATGTATCACCTCCCATCATGTATCAACTCTTTGAAATAACAAACTTTACTAGTTGACCCAAATGTAAGTACTAAAAATAAACAGATCAGCAACACTTTGCTCGGTTTTTACAGAAGAAAAGGCTCCTGTTATTTTCAGAGCCTGATTTTTCCATTTCCCTTAATGCCTGACCTTTCTTTACTGGCCCACTTATGAGTAACACTTACTTTTGGGAGATTGTAACATCGCTGAAAGCACAGAAAACACAATTCCTCCAGCCATTAATCCTTGTCTTGATGCTACCTCCACAGTACAATGCCTCTCTCTTTTACTCCTGGCTTTTTTTCTTCCTCTTTTTCTTTCTCTTTTTTATCCCCTCTGTTTACCCCAGTGTAGCCACTCCACAAGGTAATTCCTTTTGTGGCCAGCCTGCTGCAAACTATCTCCTATTTACACTGCCTGCAATTTTCAATTAAAGACAAGAACTTAACTTTAGTGGAGGGTCCTATAGAAGCCACAGAGTCCAGCATTTGGGACTTAGATTTGCTTTCCCAGCTTGAGACTTTGAAGTTGGGAAGCTTGAGAGAGTGCCTGGCTGAGGTGGTAAAGTGTCTTTCACAGAAGAGCTTTAAAGCAGAAAATATGTTAACCCAAAGGCTCTGGGGCTGGGGAAAAACAAAAGGTAGGAAAACAAATCTCCTGCAGAAATGATGTACAGGCCTCGTACCCAGGAACATGATTTCAGTTGCTGAATTACCCTTTGTACAGTATAATAATGTCAGCAACATAAAAACTGGACTGCTTTTAAAGAATATCTCTAAAGTGTCCAGTCTAAACCAATTAGGCCTTAAGCAGAAGACTGTGAAATGCCACTTAACATGCTGTTTTAAGCTTATAAACCCCAACTGTAGGGAGAAGGAACTGTAAGCTTTTTGTTTGCTAAATAAGCAGGACACACGAGAAATTATCGTCAGACAATGAGAAGAATTTCAATGCACAAAATTGCCTTTACAGTTTCTCATTTGACTTTATGTATATTGGGATAGTTTAACAGACTGCAAATCAATTTTTCTTAAAAGATGGCATGTGCCATTTATTTTGTCTGTACCTACCACAGATTCTTTGGCTACATGAAGATAGATAGATAGATAGATAGATAGATAGATAGATAGATAGATAAATAATGTCTTAGAGGAGACAGGAAATCTGACTATTTTTGATCCTGTCAGCCCCCCTGTTACAGACATGCACAGCTAAAGAAGAATCATATCTAAACCAACCTTTTTTTCCAGTTTCTGTCAGTTCATCAAACTTTAAACCCCCTGCATGTTGTCTGCTGACAAGAATTAAATCATGTCATAACCAGTGGAGAAATACATTAGCTGAACACAAACGCAACGCTTTATTTAACAATTTTTATCATTATTTTAAAGCGCCCAAGAAGAAGGGGGTCTGAAAAGTTTTAAATCTGAATTAGCTTAACTGCTTGTGACAAGTTTACACATGAGAGACATCGAGACTGTGTGTTCTACTCGCTACTTTGAGTTTCGTCCTGGCTTTCTGTTTGAAGGATCCCAGCCAAAGTTAAATCAACCCACCCTTTGCCGATTTCCAACATTAGACATGTCCCCAGCTCTTTTTTTTTCTTAACCTTGCTTTCAGGCTGACTTTCTCCCAATTGAAATTCAGTCCCTGAATGGTCGGTTTTTTCCTTGCTTCTAAACGTTGATAAAAAAGGGTTTTCTTCACTCCCTCAATTTGATGTGACAGGGCCCTGACATGAATAATGGACGTGTTTCTTTCACAGGCAAATCAACTTAATTTAGCATGCTTTTATACTTTCAATGGCAAAGCCACAAGCCTGTAAATTCCATGAGATCCTTTAGGTTTGCAGAAATCTTTAGAATTAGCAGAAAATGTATAAAGTAAACAGCACTTATTTTGTCAAAATACTTGAATAACTTTTATACAGGAGTTAGAGATGAATATATCACTGCCTAATCAGATTGTGATTTACATGCAGTTGAGGATGGGCTGCCCAGGCTCAGCCTGCCCTTTTGCTGAGGGAGAAAAGAGGGGTAGGAGGACTAAATCATCACAAACATTAAACAGAATTAAAATCCTAAACGTTCTCCTGAAGCTGGAGGAGAAAAGTGGAGTTTGAAGAAGAGGTTTATGCAATAGAGGCTATGTCAGGAGAGCCCCATTCTCTGCCCATCTCCCGGGACAATTGCACTGGAGAAATTGCTGCTTTGCACAGGGTCCTGCTGCCCAAGAAATGAGGAGAGAAAAAGAATATTATTTATTATCTACACAGGAGGGTGAGTGACCAAAACAACCCACCAGCTTTAGAAAGCAACCTGCCTACATGCACTGACAGGTATTGTTCAGAGACGTCAGACCCAGTGCCCCCGGAGCCCTGATGTCCCAGTTTTACGTGTAGCAGCTCCATCTCTGCCTACACTTTGCTGGAATAGGTGTGTTAAAGCATTGCTGGAAGATTTGCTTCATGTGGAACAAGCAGCAAAACTCCTCTTTGAAGTTTCAGAGAGCAACTTGGGGTTCCTCCTGGGCTGTGTGGTTTCAGGAGTACCAGAGCTGACTGGTACCTCCCTTCTGACCTACCATAAATCTCATGTGAGGCCAGCAAATGCAAGGGTGAGCTCTGCTCTTTTCCCCCACAGAAACCCAAGGAGTGGAATGAGGGTAACTTTCTCAGCCTGCCCTTTTCACCTTTAGGACTCATCTCCCAGCACTGCTGGCCTGGTAACACTATCAAAGGAAAATAGAGGTTAATTCTATTGTCATTACTTATTATTGTAACATCAAGCAGCTGTAACAGCTCATTCATTAAAATATCCTGATAGTGCTGATGGTGTATCAGTGAATAGTGAAGAGGTTAGGTTGGGGTGTACACACTCTGCTGCTAAAAATCATTCTGTTTGCATAACAGTGTTAGAAAAAAATCCTTCCCTTTCTTTGTAGTATTATATAAATAAAATAGAAACCAGTTTAGAAAAGGATCTGCTCAAATGCAATGCTGCTGGACTCTAAGCCGTAGGCTGGGTAGGAAACAGGCAGCCCATACAGATGCTCTGCTGCATTCAGCCTTGCCTCGCTTGATGCAATCAAGCTCCGTGGCTAACGGGATCCCACATACCTCCAGGTCTGTCTGTAATAAGTACTTAATCAGCCAATTAGGGGAACCAACAATTACAAATTGGGAAGAAGAGAAAAAGGGGAGAAGAAGGGGAATGAGTCAAGGTAGGCTGCAATCCCTTTGAAAAGGTTTCTAACATTAACTCCTAAAGAATTACGTTCCACTGTACCTTGACTGATTTGTTTTCCCCCTTACTCCCCCTTCCCCTTTTCCTACTCATTGGGTCAGTTAATTGGCTGATTAACTAGCAATTACCTCTGGGACCAGCTCTATATAGGGTCTCTTTTAACCTAGAATTTTATTGACAAAGGCACCAGAGCAAATTCATCTCTGGTGTAAGCTTGTTGGAGTGAATGGACTGACACCCAGGACAAAGTTGATCCATTGTACCACAGGCACTGTGTTTTTAAAGCATTTGATTAACTCAGAACTTTTAAAATTACATTCCTTATCTGCAAAATCTGTTCATTTTGGATCGGAGAGGGAACCAGAGCTTGTGAGGGAAGTCAGTCAGACGGGCGATGTCTGGAGCAGCAACGTCCCCCAGCCCCCGGGTGTGGTGATGACAGAGCAGCCAAACGCGGTGACACGTCCCTTTTTTCTCAGGCTGGCACCGCTGCAGTCCTGCTGGAGTGGATTTCCCTCAGCATGTGCACAATGATTCACTGGCAGCCCCCGAGGGTAGGGGACATCTCTTATCTTTGCCCACGAAGCCTGGGTGCACAGCTGACTTCCTCAGCCGGGGGAAGCGTTCCTGACAGGATTTGGGGATATTCAGGATGGAGTACAGCAGCTCAGCTGTCCCTGGTCCCTTCCCAGTCCCTGTTTGGACCATCTTTTCCATCACTTCTCCTTGTTTCTGGCACTTCCTGCAGCCCCGTGAAAGGGGTTTTGTGCCGTGGGAATCAAACCCAGTGCATTTATTGCACCAAAAAGCTTAAATGGGACACTGCAATTAGAAATCCTTCATTCTTGCAAGTGCCTGTGTTGTCTGGAGGTGCTGCTTCCTCGGGCTGCTCTGCTGGGAAGGGAATGCTAAACTGGGATGGACCCTCCACGCGGTTACCAGGCAGTAGGGAAAGCACGATGCAGGAGGGGATGGAGATCCTGTTCTGGGAGAACTCAGACCAAAGAGCCAACTCTGAACATTGGAGCCAAAAGGCAGAGGATCAGATTATTGAGGGATCTGGCAAATTCCCTAGAACACTGGGACCTGGCAGGAACACATCCCTCCCTGCATGAAAGGGGCTCTGTGTTTTACAGTTTCAAACAGCGCATGGGTTAAAGATAGGCTAGCCTGGGAATAGAACAGCTTAAAGACGAGGAATATGGGCTGTCTCTGGGAGGGCAATGGAAGAGAGAATGTCTTTTTCCATTGCTATGCAAGGGCAAAAAAATCCTGCTGCTGGGTGCTATTTTCTAGGCAGGCAGATGAGGCAGCAACAGTTTTAGCAGCAGATCAGTGTCTGCCGTCCTGTTTGTGCCGCTACAGATGCTGCAAGGAGCAGTGCAGTTGAGGCAACGAAGTTTGCAAATTTACAGACAAAAGACAGAGATATAAATCATAAAAAAGACAGTGGATATTTTAGAGAGGTAAAGGAACAGAGGTGGGACATACAATTGCATCGTGTCCCTGTGCAGAGGTCCAGAATCAGTGGTGGCACCTTCTGCAGCCAGCAATGCCAGCTGGAAATGTCACTGTTTCTACCTGGAGGTCACCTCTGCATGGGTGTTCACTCTCAGTCCTATGTGAGGGCATAATGTAAAAGTTTTCTTGCTACAGACAAAATTTTTCTGGCTAATCCAAGCTATCTTGTTAAAAATGTTTATGATACAGGTCCCTATATAACAAATAATGCTGGCATTTTTGATAAAGCCTAGTCCTTTCTCTTTCAAACTTTTGCACTGTAGTGCATTTGAAATGAAAGGAAATTTGGGCTGAAAAAAGCAAAGAAAAGGGTAAGATCAGTTTTTTGTTTTGTGTTGGTATTTTTTCCATAATGAAAACATGCCATCTGGTTCAGGGAGCAGCTGAAAAAAAATCAGTGGAAGAAAAGCCTTATCATAATTGGTCTCCTTGCAGAAGACACTTGCTCTGCTGAAAAAACTCTGTTATAGTGATAAGAAACTTGTAATAGAATTACCAGGATCTGAGGGATGTGGTTATCAGAGGGAGAGACCAGCTTTGCCTATTTTTGAAGTAAGTTCAATCCCACAAGGTATTTTTGAGTCTGGGAAAACACCTGGTACCCAGTCTACATGTTAACTAGAGAATACTACATTTGAAATACCATGAAAGTGATAAAACATGTTCCTCAGATCCAGACAAAGCCAACACAGACCTGTCACTTTGGTGGTCACAACCCTGGGTTTCCCTGGAACACAGCTCACCCTAAAGCTGGCCATCAATGTTGTGGAGTAATTCAGTGGAGAACTTACCCAGAAACCATGTGGATCACTAAAAACCATGCCTGTCTTTAATGCCAGAGGGTTTAGAAGCCTCAGATTAAAGACAGATATTCCCCAAATGATAAGGTTACCAATGTGGTATACGGGCTGCTTTGAGACAGGAGGCCAGACAAAATTCTGTTTATAATCTTTTGAAAGGAATATATATTTGCCTCATAAATTAAGATCCAAGTTTGCAGGCAGAAGCAATAATACTGCTCCTGGCCATGAGTGGAGGAAGGAAGGGGATGCAGTCAGGGGGTCAGGGCTGCAGCAGTGCCTCTGATCCCTCTCAGTGGTGAATGTAGAATCTTCCTTCACCCGTGCTCTTTCCACAAACCATTACCAGAGGTCTGCAGCCATGGCTGAGCATGAAGGGAATGGATCACAGCTCCAGAAACATATCCCAGGGCCTGATGAAATCAACAGGATTTCCTATAGGCCAGAAAAGTTCTTTTCATGCTGGGCCTGTTGACATCTATAAGCACAGAGGTGGGTGCTGTGCTGGGCTATGCACTTTAACATCCCAAGCCTTCTGTCCTTGCAAAGGGAATGAGGGAAAAGGGGTTTTGTGTAAATTGCTCTGTAGAAGACAATCTGGAGAAGGCACTCTAGTGCTCTGTAGCAAAGGACACCACTTAGGGACTTTCTCTAGGAAAATGCACATGTTAGAAGTGATA
This sequence comes from Ptilonorhynchus violaceus, assembly GCA_013397565.1. Lineage (NCBI taxonomy): Eukaryota > Metazoa > Chordata > Aves > Passeriformes > Ptilonorhynchidae > Ptilonorhynchus > Ptilonorhynchus violaceus. Next base: position 642,262 of record VZRJ01008799.1, read on the forward strand.
AAATTTATTCATTACAGCTTTTGAAACTCTGCTTGTCGTGAGCTGTACAACCGTCAGAATGATGGTGGAAAGGTGTCCTTAGTGTGGTTTTGAGGTTTGCTAGAGGAATAAGGACCTGGATGCAGTATGTAAAAACAAAAGGAGTATTTTTGTCTATCATATTCTTATTCCCTACCCCTTTGATGTCTCCTAATGTTGTGGTGCCTTCCATGGTCTGATGAGGTGAAGGGAGGGGGTCGTTAATGGGTGCTTGTTTATACCTGTGTGGTGTCAGCAACTCACTGTGAGTGAAAGTGGCTTGTTTTCAAAGGTGTGGGATGGCAGATTCTCTTCCAGTTCTGGACTGGGATTCAGGCAGCTTTTGTTCTCTGCTAAATATGGATTAGACACATAAGGAGTGACAGCTTAAACAGGCAGCCCATCATAACAGAAGTAAAGACATTACCAAGCAGGACAATAGGAAGAGAACTGACTGCACTTTAGAGAATCAGTCAGTTCACTCCTCGGGATGTGCTGTGCCCCTGCCCTGCACCCCTTCTTGCCAGGATGCTGCTCCCTCCCACTGGTGCCAGCAGTGACCACGATAACACAAATAAGTTTGGAGCAATGATACACCGTCACCTTTAAAAAAAATAAAAATAGAGAAGTCTAGTCCTTCTGTTTTCCTTCTGCTGCCCCCATGCAGCAGTGCAGAGGCAGTGAACAGACGAGCCCACTATTACAATGTTGTCAGGGCCCTGCTAGTTTTCTAGTTCATATCCTTGTTCATGCTGTTTGCTAAGTACTTGTTCACTGTGACAGCTTTCAGCAAAACAGAACACACTGAATGCTTCTTTCCAAACAGCTCTGTCCTGCTGGGCTTCAAGTGAAACAAGCCCTTCAGACTCCATCATGTGAACTTTTCATAAGGAACAATCTCCTTTAGACAATTCCTTTCAGAGATACTATCCGTGAAACTGGGACTTGGGGATGAGGTGACATCACAGCCTTCTTCCTCTGGCCAGGGTCATGGCCACCAAAGTTGCATTTGTTAGGAGGCCTCCACATGGCATGGTGCATGATTTCCTTAATTACCTAATGTTTCCCCACTAAAAAAAAAATCTGCAACAACTCGAAAGTGTATTTTAGTACGTTTTCTGTTGAGAGAAAACCAAAGGCTTTTGTGCAGACAGTCAGATCGTGGGTTGTGAAAATCAGAACTGATTCATGAAAACATAACTCAGGTGCAGTTAAACCTTGCAGGCAGAAGTGGCAGAGCTGGTGAACAAAACAGGCAGATCTTTGCTGTGTCCCTGGCTGGTGTCTGTGCCTTGTGCCACTCCCTCGGGCTCACCTGCCTGTGCCATTGCTGGTGGCAGCCATGGGTAGAAACAAGCAGGAGGTGGAATTTGAATTGATGACCCATGAAAGGTGCCCCAACCCAGCTGACCACCACCCCAAACATCTGCCACGCGTGGGCGGGCCAGAAAAAGTAATGTGGTAAAAGAACCAGAGAAATAATCACATGGAGGAAACCGATGGCAAAGGAAAGTTTCAGGTGGAGGATTAGATGCAGAAAATGGTCGTCTGGGAAGTGCTGCATCCCATCGATATGGGAATGGAGAATTTAAGTGTTTCTGTGCTTTTAACTGTTCTTGGTAACTTAAAAATGAAAATATCTCATGAGTGGCTTGGTATTTTATACTGATATTTCTGTTTTATACTGTATTAAAGAACTGTTCTTCTGCACTGCATTACAAAAAAAGAAAACCCCAAAGTGCATTAAGAAGGCATCACCCTTATATAGCTTAAAATGCTATTTGGAAAACAAATTTAAAATAAAAGTCCTTCAATCTCGAGCGGTGTTTAGTCCTTCACGAAAACCGCTAATAGCACGTCAGCTGCCTATTGGTGCCATTTGTAGCTGAAAACATCCTGTTTACCCAACTTCCATGATGAAATGTGAGCTCCAGAATGTGTCTTTCCCTTAACACAGTTGTATGTGATGTTGTATTTTAGCTCTGAGGGTGGGGTTTTTTTCCCTCTGTGATTCTCTAAATGTTAGTTTCTGAGCAAGCTTTAATTTATGTGGCTGAGTCAATCTGTGGTTCAAATTTAAAGGGCAAGTGATTTATATGAAAATTTTGTCTACGATATGTGCACTCTTTAAGATACTTTCTGTACCATCTTTGGATGACAGTAATTGAATAGATTGAAAAAATTCACTTCGTTATGTCCAGAAGCAGCGATTTAGTTTTTCTCTCTGACTTCCTATAAATCTTCATTCATCTTCCAGTCAGGGAATTCCATCACTCATCTGTGTGTTTGACCAATACTTCAGGACCAAGAATGTGCAACAGCAAAGCAGAAGGTCTTTCTTTTTATTCTACATGCTTGTAATTAGAAATATTAATTCATAACTGCTAGAAGTTATGCATTTTTCCCTGCAGGATCCTATATGAAGTTAGTAAGAAATCGGGGCAGGCTTGGGGCACAAGTTTCTCCTAATCCTGGGTAAATTTGTGCACACGTGGAGTTGTGCTGCTGTTGTGGAAGCCATTCTGCTTTCCAGCTGCATCCTGCCTTCATGAGAAACCACTTCCATGAGCAATTTCACAGGCAATTCTAGGCCCAAATAAAGAAGGAGACTTTGAGGCCAAATTGTAGAGATGTTGACCAGACAATAGCTCTGCTAGATTTTGGCTGGAGATGTAAACGCTCAGTACTCGTGATTCCCTCATTGATATGGAAAAGGGAGACCATCTTCAAACTCATGTGTTTATGTCTATTTCTCTTCCTTTTTACAGCTCAGTGCTGTGTAATTCCCACTGAGGGCACTGGGAGTTGTTTTAACACCGTAATTTTAGATATTGAAGTCATTTTAGCAACTGTTAGTGACTAATAATCCTGCTAAAGAAAAAAAAGAAAAAAACCAACGAGGGACAAGACCTCTGGAGTCCCAGAATATTTACAAATCAATTTGCCTTACTGTCTGTTTTGAATGTAACCATACGAAATCATACTTGGCATTAATAGTATTGTTTTAGAGTGGTTTGCCTTAAAATGCTCATTGTATCCTGTGCTGTCCAGTTCACATTCACCTGGGATAGGCAGTGATAACCAACCAGTTTCAGGGTCAGCCTCGTGTGGGAATTGGTCACGGAGCTTGGACTGTGTAACCTGTGGCTGTGTTTGACAGGGCCTCGTAAACAACAACCTGCTTCTGCCTGCTCTGTGTCCTTTAAACTCCTGGAGGAACCTACACGTACACACAGAGGGAAGGAGAGCAAGAAGAGAAACGTGCCCGTGTGGGAGGACTTGAACACAGAGCTATCTGCAATCATGTATGCATTTGTTTATGCTGTGCAGAGAAAAATAACTCCTGTGCTTCACTCTTTTCCTCTAAGAGCGCCTATCACAGGTTTCAAGTGCAGGCTGGAATAAACACAAACAAACGTCGTATTCATTCAGCTGGGGGTTTCTCCCATTCACTCCTCCGCATTCTCTCATCACCCTCAAACCCGAGAAACGCACGTTTCCAAGTGGGGGGATGAGGGGGCACCGGGATTGAGCTTTTTCTATGCAACCCTTGCTTTTTCACGATTCATTAAACCCTTTCTCCCTCGCGTGTAATTGGACCCCTCTCATTTACATGCATGAGGGATGCATAACTCTGAGAGAGGTTCTGTGGTCAGGGAAAAAAAAAAAGAAAAGAGAGGAGCCGGCCCTTGGGCCAGGGTGAAGGAGACACGGGAAAACTTGGCGAGGGAGCCCCAGGCAGAGGCTTTGGAGCTCTGGAAGGAGCGGGTCCCGCTGAGCTGTGCCAGGCTGAGGGAAGGGACGGATGCTGGGACAGCTCTGGGCTGCCTCGCCTGACCCCGGCGCTGGCCCTGACTTCAAACCAATCTGCGCAGTGACCTCAGCTCCCCAGAGAAGGGCTGCTCTGTGTCTGAGGCAGCACACAGCTTGTCTGCCCGGGAGCCTCCGCACAGTGGCACCCGATGAATTGATTAATTATTGCTGAGAGAGCGCTCGGAGCTCTGGTGTGGGCTCCAGAGCTCACATCCCACCTGCTGAAGCCGCGCTGGCAGCTTTAGGGTGGTGGAAGGAGAGAGTCTCTGTTTCCCCCTTCCTTCGCACTATGGAAAATAGCTCCTCACATCCAATGGATTTTTTTCTTGCAAGACAATGTCAGAAGTTTAGTGAGCCTGTTCATGGTGGGGAAAAGTCTCCAGCCAGGGGTGGAATACCTTAGCTGGCTTTTTATATTTCTAAATTTCTACTTAGAAAACTGCATCCTGTTTCTTAGCAGAAACTGCTCATCTCTCTCTGCACAGGCTCTGTGTAGCTCATCTTTGCTCGGCTCTAAAAGTTGCTTGGCAATGCAGAACTGTGTTTAAAAAAGCTCTAACATCGTGTCTCCCACTGGCAACTCCTGATTTATCAGTAAGATGAAGATATACCCAAGCTTGTTAAAATCTAGATACTGAATAGCAAAGCTTCTTCTTTATAAAGCTGTGATTTGGGGTGTATAATGCATAGGCCAGATTGCCTGTGTATGTCAGGCAAAAAGTGAGGCTCTGGTATCTGCCTTGCAGGAGAAGGACCATTCCCTCCAGGAATACCTGCTCTCCCTGCCCAGGCATCTCTGCCTGGGGCTGCACTTTCCAGCCTTCCCTCGGGGGGAAACAGCAGGAATTACACTTTTCCTGGTAAAAAGAACACGAGTGGCATTTGCTGACTGGTGCTGTGGGCAAAGTGTAAATATCTTTACATTCCAGAGGAATTTGTGGGAAGGGAATCTGCATGGCATGGAGCCTTGGTAATTTACTCCTAGAGATAGCAGTTGGCTTTACATGTCTTAAGAGATGATGCTTTATGGTGGTAATAATTTGGTAATTTTTAAACCCTTAACAGAGAACAAGGAATGTGATGTGACCCTATGGTGTAGCACTTAGGATTGTGTCTTTTGTTAAATGTTGATGGCCATTTCAGATTTTTTCTAATTTTTATTTTTCTAATGATTTTTTATAAACTAGTTGAGTATATTTGATGGAAGAAAATATTGAAACACTATCAGGGCTAATATTTGCATGTTGTCGATGGGAAAAGTTTTTGAGGAATGAAATAAAAAGTGTACATAGATATATTAATGAGCATTTCTTCTAAGCTCTTACTTTATATGCTCAAGCTCATCTTTTCGCTTAACTTCTATTTAAAAAGTTGAAAGAAACGAGGAAATCCCTGCAGAGAACAGCCAGCCACACTTCTGAATTTCAATGTGTCCTTCGAGAGGGGCGCCTTTTATTTTAAATGGTAAAGTTGTTGCTTTAATCAGGAGACAATCCTTATATATTAGTTGGACTGGCTTATAATTGTAAGAGCTAAATGATAGACAAAACTGGATACACATCTTTGCAGGCCGATTAATGGGGACGACTGAAAGCAAAAGTAAACACTAAACTTGCAAAATAAAAGAAGTTAAAAGATAAGTGTTAAGGACCTTTTCCTTTTTTTTTTTTTTTTTTGAGAATAAAACAAGATTTAGTAGCTTTCCACTTAATTTAAATGAAAAGAATCGCTACCTTACATATTGCACTGATAATGCGGGGGAGAGCGAAAACAAAACCGGCTTTGTAGCACTGACACCTCCTTTGGTTGTTGTGAAGAAACTTTTCCCCTCGGTATCTGCTAACCAATTCTAATTAATGCTGCACATTCCTCCACTGAAATCATTTAATGCATAACAAGGGGGTGGAAAAAAAAAAGAGAGAGAGGGAAGAAATTCTCAATGCTGATGATTGCCCTGTTCGAATTATGGGAGTGAAAGCCCGGGCCCCCCTAACCTACTGTCTGTAAAGCAGAGCTTTGAAAGGGAGCTGGCCCTACAAAAGCTGTCAATCTGCCCTGCCCCGAGAGCCGGGTTCACATGGATCCCAGTGACAGCCTCCTCCCCCCCACACAATGCATCAATCTGGCTGTGCCCCAGCACCCACGGCCCTTTGTGCGGCCGCAGGTGCCTCACACAGCACCCACGGCCGCCCCCAGCCCCCGGGAACGGCGCACAAAGTGTCACCGCCCCAGCACCCACGGCCCTTTGTGCGGCCGCAGGTGCCTCACACAGCACCCATGGCCGGCCCCGGGAACGGCATCAATCTGGCTGTGCCCCAGCACCCACGGGCTTCTGTGCGGCCACAGGTGCCTCACACAGCACCCATGGCCGGCCCCAGCCCCCGGGAACGGGAATGGCATCAATCTGTCTGTGCCCAGCACCCAGAGCCCTTTGTGCTGCCGCAGGTGCCTCACACAGCACCCATGGCCGGCCCCAACCCCCGGGAACGGGAATGGCATCAATCTGTCTGTGCCCAGCACCCAGAGCCCTTTGTGCTGCCGCAGGTGCCTCACACAGCACCCATGGCCGGCCCCAACCCCCGGGAACGGGAATGGCATCAATCTGTCTGTGCCCAGCACCCAGAGCCCTTTGTGCTGCCGCAGGTGCCTCACACAGCANGCCGGGGGATCGGGGCAGCCCGCGGCCGCTCGGGCCTTCGCTCTTTGGGGGTTCAGATCGGCGTCTCCCACCCCTCCTGGCAGACCCGGCGGCGAGGGCTGGTGAGGGGGGTTTGGTGCTCCATTCCTGGCGTTTGGAAAAAGTGGGTGTTGCAGATGGATGGCAGCGTCTCTGAGGGGTCAGGAGATAGACAGGCAGCGGCTGCTCCTGCCCAGGGAGCCGGAAAGGAGCTTAAACTCTCTGCCCAACATCTTAGTGGGCAAACCAGCCCTGAGCACCTCCCTGCTGTGAGTGACCCGTGTCCGGCTGGCACAGGGGCAGGGTGGGCACTGCGCTGGCCGGGCCTGGAGGGCTGAGCTGCTGCTGGCCCTGGGAGGAGCTCACTGCTCACCTGGGCTTGGGCAGTGCGGGTCTGGCCTGCAGCAGTGTCCCAGGCTTTCTGCTCACCTTCGGGGAAACTGCTTTGTTACCTGATGCCCCAGTGGGCCTCCATGTGAAATGGAGTGAAGGATTTTCTCTTCTTTGCTTATTGATAGAAACTATAAATTTGAGATCAGGATGTGTCTGTGTGATTGTACAGGAGGACGCTACTGCCTTAAAGCAGATCAGTGGCAACAGCAATGCAGATGATAAAGAAGACCTGCTAATGCCCAGTGATAAAAGTGACACTGGTTCACCTGCTGCTCCTTTCCATGTCTGAGCTGTGAATGCGTTGTGTCCTGCCTCCCTCCCTTTTAGATCTGCAGTATCGGAAGTTTGGAGAATCCAGAGGACAGCCATGGAGCCTAGTGTGACAGGGAACTGCACACAGAGGCTGAACATGGAGAAGAGGAAGTTCATCCCTCACATGCTGTTACAAGTGCTGTGTAAATGGCTATTACTTCTCTTTTTTCCCAACCCTTAGAACTCAGGACTTCTAATCTCTTTCAGTGGAAATACATAGTCTCAAGAAGCCTCATAACGCTAGAAATTGCTTAATAACCTTGCCTTTACTAAAGTTAGAATTTGCATGAAACAAGCTTCTTTCAATTCCCTTTTACATATCTAAAAAACAAACAAGCAAGCAAAGAAAATATAACAGCACAGGCTTGACTTAAAGCTCCTTTCCAGATCATTTTGTTCTAAGGTGTCCCAGGAAGGCTCCCTTTCTCCTCAGCAGTGGCACAGCTCCGTGTTCCAGAGCTGCACCCTCAGCTGCAGGTTGTGCTGGGTGCTGAGGACACCCCAGAGCTCCGGCAGCCCCGAGCTGAGCGCAGGCTAATTGCTCGAGTATTTCCTTTGCACTCGGGGAGGTTCTGCTTCAGTGGCTGCAAATTAAAGTGACACTGCAATTCAAGGCAGCACAATGAAACGATGCTCTTGCTGCTTTGATCTTGGTCCTTAGATAGATAACTCCTTAAAAATAACTTAAAAAAAGGAACTGCTGACTAATTTGGTACTAAGCATCAGCCAGAGATCAAAAATGTCCACGTGCAGAGCCTGCTTGTAGGCGTGATGATAACATCTGGAGGTGAAGACAGGTAAGAGTCATCTAGTTCACCTGCAGCAGTAAAGTGTGTTCCACTTTGCTGGCTGAACAGCTATGTTTCAACTTTCATTTCATTTGGGTGTTTTGAAAACACCAGCCAGAGCTGGGGCTGAGAGAAACAGCACAGTCCAAGCCAGCCAGGTGAGCCTATGGACAAAACTCTTTGCTTTGAACCTCTTCAAGGAAAAGATCCCAGATGGAGGATGCCAGCTCTGTTGCAGTGAAGCAAAGAGCTGATACTCCTGGTTTTCTTAATTCTCCTTCAAGACTAGATGAGTTTATTATTCAATGTATTGGAACATAGAAAAGCTTAGTGGGTTCAAATTGAGCTTTATTTACAACATGTTCCTACTGATGTCAACAGTAGAATTTCTCTAGCTTCAAGTGTAGGACCAAGTCTTATAATTGGAGGCTTACAGCAATTCTCATCCTCACTTCTGTGAATGTTACTGTCAAGTAGCAGCTTTTGTTTCCTTTTCAGGACTGGGTTGGCTCCAAAATACCTCAAAGGCTTAGTGTTTAATATAGTTCATTAAAGACAGGTATGTTCAGCTTTTGCTGGGACAGGGCAGCAGTGCAAAATAAAAATTAGGTGGGTAGGATCATACTTTGCTTTCTTGTTTCTATCTTCTTCTTTCTTATATAAGCAACCTCTTGCACACACACAAGTTAAAAATAAAGGCGCAGCCTGGACACCAAGATGAGCTCACTGAGATCTGATGTATGATTTGCAGTGAGGAAAGTGGAACCGAGCTATGGAAGTGATTCATTACCCGTGCATTCAGCTCCAGCACAGTGTTGCAGACAGTTATTCTGGGCCTTAATTGCTTCTGTTAACATCATATTCTAGAGCTCATTAGTGATAAACAATGTGTATTAATATCATTCAGACAAGAACTAAAGATTAAGGTGGAAATCCATTTGCTGTGATGGCCATTAGTCAATTCAGAGCTGTTGAATGATGCTTGAGAATCTAATATGAATTGGGAGAGTCAATATTTCATCAGGCAGATCCTCTCATCCTGCTGTGAAAAGTTCTTTGTCTAAAAAAAGTTCCTTAATGAGAAGTGCATGCTTGAAAAGGACCCACACTAAGCACTGCCCTGCTGGTCTCTTCAACAGTTTCAGTCCTAAAGGGTGGATAAGGCCAGCCTTGGGTCTGATGGAAACACGCCTGCTTTAGGAGAGTCATGATGCTTCTCTCAGTGTCAATTCGGCCCAGTGTTGCCAAAGTAAGTGTTTTCAAATGGAGGGACTTCTCAGCTTCTGTTCCACTTTCTGGTCCAGGCAGGTCACTTGGTTTTTGTAAGTGAATGTATGCTGGGGTTTCTCCAGACATGACTGACTGAGAGCACAGTTTGTTACTCCTTGTTCTTAATTAATATTGGGGAGACCCCCCAAAGGACTCAGCACCAGAGGGATGAACAAGAACTGCACAGTGGCTCAAATCATCTCTTCACACTCAGCAGTGTTGTAAAGTTCACCTGCTCCCTTCCTGTGCACTATTTCTTCTCCCCTTCTTCCTGAGTGCCAGAAAATGTGCATTTCTCTTCATAATTTTGCTTGGAGTGTCTTTTTCTTTCTTTAGAAGACCCACATTGCTGAAGCCTGTGTGATGCGAGGAACAAGCATGGTGTGGATGATGTAAAGGCAAAGCAGCAGCTTTGGTCCTTGCTGTGGGGCTCCTGTTCCAGGTTCAGTTGTAGAATTTTGTAGTAGGATCTGGAACAGCTTGAGAGAGCTCAAAGGAATTTGAAGAAGACATTTAAAATCTTTAAGGTTAAATTTGAGAAACTGCCTTATTTGTGGTTTATTAAAAAAAAAATTTTAAAAATGAAAAGAATAATAAAGAGGTATATGACAATTGAGTTAGTTATAAAACAGGAGGTTTAGGAAGGAGTTTATAAACACACATAGCCCAGCTCCAAGCAGAAATTTGTTGTCTCCAGTGAAGGTGCAATTTCTTAATAATAAGAGGATTGTACATTGGAAGGTCTCGCTTGGATGAGCTTGTAGAGTGTCCTTGTCTGGAATACATATCCAAGATATAATTTTATCAACTTCTGGGAAACATTTTGTAACCTGTATATGCAGGAGGTCAGACTAGATGATCCTAATGCTGCCCATCTTAGCCCTCAGAACCCAAACTTCTGTGAAAATTGGGAAAGTGCTAGAAAATTAGCTGGATGTATTTTCATGAAATTACACGTAATTTCTCTTGATAAGTTTTATGTGTGACTTGCCTATCCCTCACCAAAGGAACACAAAATTCTCTTTTTTTCTTTGTTCATTTGTTATCTGTGCCGTGGTTCAACTAAAGGAAGTTCTCCACCCCACACTTAGGTCAGCTAAAGGCTTCTGCCATCAGAGATCCCGTTTTCCTGGTGCTGAACGTCTGCAGAGGTGTTCAGGGTGATAATTGCTAATGTCAGCACAATGAGCTCATGTTTAGCCTCGGTTTTTATTTATTCTCCAGGGCAATCATTATTTTCTCTTTTCAGCAGCATTAAGAGGGCATTTCAGTTTACAGGAGGCTGCACAGCTGAGTGAGTGGCTGCCTCTGCCAAACCTCCGGGCTTTTCACAACACAAATGCCTCGAGTTACCCTTCTCGCTTGGCTCAGCGAGAGGCTCTAGGTGTCCAATGCCCACGGCTAATCCTGCCTTTATTCCTCCCAGCTGCGAGCTGGAAGGGCTTTGTAGCTCCCGCGGGAAGCACCGAACAGTGCAGGGCTCTCCCCTGCGGCGGGGGAGGCGCTTCTGCCCAGAGCCGGCTTCCAGGGACACCCAGGGAGCGGCTCCCTCGGACCTGCGGACAGGGAGTGCCACCTGCTGCAGGTCCCACGCCGAGCTGGGTGCTTTGGGAGCAGTCCCACACCGAGCTGGGTGTTTTAGGAACAGGTCTCACACTGAGCAGGGTGCTTTGGGAGCAGGCAGTAACCACCTGTAGTACTTTAACTCGCCCCCATTCCCAGATTTCGCAGCTGCTCACCTCGAGGCTGGAGCTCAGGTAATGCCCTCCCCAGCTGATGGTCAGGGTGCTACAGGAGGAGAAGCACTGAGGGGATTGCTACATTTTGTCTAGGAAAAGGAATTTATTGCATGTGAGTCTTCTTCTGTTTTGATTTTTCAAACCTAAAGAAAGTTTTATTTTATATTTTATTTTAACTTTTGAGAAGCATCACACTTTAAAATGCCTGTAGTACTGACATCATTCAGAACTGCATGATCTAAAATGAATACCAGAGTGATATTTCATGCCCTTAGCCTTTAGTGGAGCAGGCCAGCAGCTAATCACCACCATTAATCAGAAGAAAATCTTAATTTATACCAATTGAGGGTATTAATGTTCTTTTTTAAGTGGTGGATGGCAAAAAAAAAATTTATTAAAAATCATCTGTCTGTGAGTCAGGACCCTCCCTCTTGCGGACCAATTGAATCAATGACTCAGAGTCCTGAGGGCACTTATAGGCCCTTATGGCCCCGAGCAGCCTCACCTGGGGCCTCCCTCCACAGCTGCCCATGGTTGTTCATTCTCTGTTTGAGCTGCCCTGCAGGAATCCTGGGGCTCAGCCCCAGTCAAACCTCACCTGTCCCTGGGCCCTGACCTGGGGACTCATGTCCTGGACTGATGCTGGATCTGTCTCATCACCATTGTCCTGCCTGGCCACCCTGTGGCTGCGACTGATCATTTTGCTGGACCTGATCCTGAAGATTGATTTCCTAAACTTGGACCTCTCTTCCCACCGTGGATTTGTCTGGTGACCCAGGATCTTGTGGAACCTCCCTGCCCCCCTGACTTGCCCTGCTCCCTCACTGGGGGTGGTGGGATGGCTCTGGGCTGGTGAGGTCCTGCCTTGCTCTCTGGGTTACCCCTTGGCTCCTCTCCTCATCCCCTGGGTTATCCCATCCCCTTGCTGCAGCCTGAAAATGATGAGCTAAAAGGTACTAATTTATAGCTGCTACATGCTACCAAATCTCAGTAGAGACCAGGCTGACATGATGCCGTTTTAATACAAATGCTGACACCTCTTCATTCTTTTCCAGAGCTTGGGCAACTGTGAAGAGGAAGAGACTTTAAAAAATAAAAGAGAGGGTGCACAGGATGAAGAGTATTTGGCTCCACACCTTTAATCACAGTGCAAATGTGAGCGTACCACCATGTGAGGGAGTGTTTGCACTGGTGCATCTTCTTTGTTTTACCCATTATTTTCACCTAAGAAACAGAGGCAGTTGTGACCCACCCTCACCTCTAGAGCTGACACAATGCCCTGTCAAGGCAGCAGGACCCCTGTCTCAGCCAGGATCCAGCTGCAAAAGAGTAAGGAAAATAAACCACTCTGGAATTTCCTAGACTGTGAAAGAGCTTGTAGGTTTTGGAGTAGCTGAATTAACTCGTGCATCTTTGGGGAAGGAACCTCCTGTCTTAAAGCACCTTGTCTTTAAAGCACCTCTGGCCAGGTGCTCCACGTGGAGTTGAATTCACTTGCACTCCTTTGGATTTCTCCCACCTGGTACTGGGCAGTGTGGATTGTTTTTCCATGTCCTGACAACTGGAAGTCTGACTTGTTACTCTGGGCACTTAGGGCTCTGCTGTGGAACTTGTCTCTTGTAAAGACATCACCTGAAGCTGGTTTAGCGCTTCTGGAATCTCTTACACAGATTGAGGGGGAAATGCTCTCCCTGCAGGCTGTGAGCACAGCTCTTGGGTGTTCAAAGCAGTTCTTGTGTGGTGAGAGGATTACTCAGGGACCTCTATGACAATTCTCGTTCCAGAGCAGCTTGTTTGAGGCCCTGTTGCCAAAGGGAAGGGTGTGCAGAGATGCTGGGGCAGAACTGCCTGCAGAGGCTGACCTGGGGGGGGGTCGGTCCAGGGCGTAATTTGGGCTGGAAGTGATGTCTGGGGGTCACCTCTCCCACTGCCTGCACAAAGCAGTTCTGGCTGGTGGCTCAGGGTCTTGTGCTGCTGAATTTACAGCTACCTCATGGCTTAAAACGCTGGAATTCTTTCCTCAGGCCCTGTGTGGAGATCATGGGGGTCCTGTGTGAGGTTTGGGCTGTGTGATGCTGTGATGTGAGACCTCCTGCACGGGGAGATGGAGCTGTGACCTGGAGCAGGCACGAAGGAGCTGACAGGAACAGCCCCCACAGCCGTCTCCTGGCCGGGCTGAATTCCTGCTGGGGTATGGGTTAGTCCATGGAAGAGGCAGCAGATCCAGAGGCCGGCGCCTTCCCCGCCTGCAGCAGAGATTTTAAAAGCGCTTTGCGGTGATCTTTGGTTCTTCCGCCATCGTGTGGCTGCCGGAGGGATGCCGGGCTGCTGGCGGCTGTGAGGGGCAGGACTTGGGTCAGCTTAATGAACTAAAGGTCTGCTAATGAGGATTGGCTCTGCGCTTCCTCCCCGGCCTCAATCCTCTACCAGGAAAAGGGATTTACAAGACTCAGGGAGCTCCCCACTCCTCACCAGTGCAGAGCAATACTGAGAAGGACTCCTCAGCTTGGGGTGGACGAGTTTGGGATCCCGGTGCATACAGAGTCTGGGGTGCAGGGCACAGCCAGCCCCCTGTTGCTGAGCTGGGCAGGGCACTGGTGGGGAGAAGCAGGTGCTGTTTACAGCCACCCCAACCTATGTTTTTGGGTCCTCAGCAAAAGAGTGATACAGACCTGTTGGTGTGAGTCCAAGGCAGGCCATGAAGAAGGGAATTGATGGAGCACCTCTCCTATGAAGAAAGCCTGAGAGTGTGCTCAGAGTAGCTGGGGGTGTCAGGGTTTTTCAGCCTGGAGAGGAAAAGGCTCCAGGGTGACCTTACTGCAGCCTCCCAATGCCTACAGGGGCTCCAAGAGAGCTGGAGGGGGACTTTTGACAAGAGCATGGAGTGATAAAACAAAGATAATGGCCTTAAACTGAAAGAGGCAGGTTTAGATCAGATATGAGGGAGAAACTCTTCCCTGTGAGGGTGGGGAGGCCCTGAGAAGCTGTGGCTGCCCCATCCCTGGAAGTGTCCAAGGCTGGGTTGGACGGGGCTTGGAGCAACCTGGGATAGTGGAAGGTGTCCCTGCCCATGGCAAGAGGTTGGAATGAGACGATCCTTAAGGTCCTTCCAACCCAAAGTGTTCCATGATTCGGCTGTGCCCTGCATGGCTCCGGCAGGGGGAAGCCGAGTCCCCCGGGATTGTTACTGAGCATCGTGGCAGAAACTGAGCCCAGTGACTGGGAGATGCAGAGCAGAGAAAAGCAGAAGCTGCTCCCAGAATCGTGGTTCTTTCCAGCAGTATCAGGGTGGGAATGACTGCAGTGTGAACAGGAATATCTGTGAAAGCACAGGGAACAAACCCTTGGGCATGTGATGGGGTCTCAGCACTGGCATCCCACTCTGTCACACATAAATGATCCTGGTTAAACTACAGGGGTTGGTGTGTGTGTGTAAATGGGTGAAATCCGTGTGAGAATGCACATGAATAGCTTAAATCATGCTGTCTAGAGACCCTGTAAATAAATGCAAGTTCTGCAAGCCTGCTCAGTCCTACAAAGGAACAAAAAGCAAAGAGCCTTAAATTTTCAATCTTTATTTACATTAAAACAGTGCTGCTCATATTAATTTATGAGTGATTTATGGTTCTGCAAAAAAAAGTATTACTGTAAGTAGCTGAAGTTTGTACTTTTGTTACTTTTGTGAAAAGAAGGAGAGCAAGGTGGTACAAGAGACCATTTGTAAAGGGGGTGGGAGGGAGGGAAGGAAAAGGCAGGAGGACGTTTCCTTTCCCAGCTGTGATGCACTGAAAGGAGAGGAGTGATGGATCTGGGTGTTGGCTGCTGCCTCAGCACTGGCAGCACAGCAGTGGGATCTTCCCAACGAGGCTGGGGTGAAAAGGAGCACTTCTCTACCTTCTGACCTTCCTTGTCTGAGGTGGTCTGGTGCCTCTCACTGAGGCTTAAAGTTCTTTCTCTGTTGTATTGACACAGCACCTCCCATGCTGGTACAATACTCATGTGAGGAACTCAGAGCAAAGCTGCAGGCAGAAGAACATAACCCTTGAGCCAGATTTCCCAAAGACAGGTCCCTTGCCTATACACAGGCATTTATTTCTTACAACACAAGACCCAGTTTCCTCCAGGACAGCATCGTTTGAGTAATGTGGTAAGCCTTCAAACAGATGGCATCCACCATTCCCTAAGGACAGAGCCTGACTTGGTGCAATGTTTTGGTCCTTTCTGCACCATGCACTGTGTACTCACACTCAGGGTACAGGACAATCCTACAGAAAGCTTCAGAGCCTCTCCTTGGTTGGCACAACACACAGACAGCTTCCTTCACCGTGGTCAGCACCGAGATGCAGCCTAAGACAGACAAGCAATTACAGCTTGTGGCTCAATGGCAGCTTCAGTAGCTCTTTGTATGTCAGAAGGTGTCCAAAAGTTGCCTCTTCATGCTTTTCCCTACCCTGACACTTTCCTGTTAGGAAAGGGAAACAGTGACTGTGCTCCAGCTGAAGGGCCTCAGACCCATGTCCTTTCCTTCAGCCGTGCTGCAGCACCCCCAGCACGACAGCACAGCTGGGACTCAGTGGGGTGCAGCCCTGAGCCCGGGTTCTACCCTACAACCACAAGGTACAACACACAGGGAGTTCATGGCATTGTCCCCTCCAGTTTCAGAAATGTGCCTGTTTACCAGGTGCCTTCTTTGAATGTTTTCTGACAAAGCTGTCCTGCTGACAGGGCCGTGCAGGGCGTGGAGCAGCACATCTCATCCACACCTGGCTGTGTCTTTTTGGGGCGTCCTGCACAGGACCAGGAGTTGGACCCGATGATCCTGATGGGTCCCCTACAGCTCAGCATATTCCATGATTCTGTGTGTCCCTTCACAGCACGAGGCTCTCACCTTATCCCCAGCCCTCTGCCACCCTCAGTGCCCGGTCTGTACAGAGAGCTACCCTGAGCACACCACAGTCACTGCAGAACACTGGAAAAGCTCATTCCCCTGCCTGACAGCCACAACTGCAAGGTATAAAGAAGATTCAAGTCCATCCACACACCTATCATCTGCCTCTAGGACATGTCTGAATAGGTCCATTGTCCTGACAGCCTCTCCTTCCTGAAACAGAAAGGATGACAATGCTCCAAACCACACTAAGAACCATGACTTTCTAAAGCCCAAATACTTTCAGTATTTACACATCCAAGCACTAAAAGCTGCTTCATAACTTCTCCACTTCAGAAGGTGAAGGACAGAGAGGTTGCAGACCATGACTTAGCTCAAAAGCAGCTACACATTTCACTCCAAGGGCACTGCAGCTCTAGAGCCTCCCCCAGCATTACAGAGACATCAGTCCACACATCTTGGAGCTTTTGGCACTTGCTGCCACTGTGCTGCAGACAAAAGGCTCACATCACTTCAGCAAATGAAGATCTAGGAGAACACTCAATTTAAAAGCTAAATATAGTATCAGAATGATGCTTGACAGTGCTCCTCTAATGAAAAAGTTATTTGCCCAAAGATTCATACCTTTCAAATGAGAATTTGATACCTGATGAGAGCTCTTTCACAAGTGTCTTGTTTTCCATTCATAGAATTGTCATTGTACCCTCTATAAAATCCCAAATGCTGCATTGACTTGAATTAAACTGAGAACCTCTGAAAGTCCATGCTGAAGTTCAGGCCCCTGAGGCAAAAGAAGCCGGTGATGTTGCCCACCCTCAGCATCCTCGTGGAGCCAACAGTGCTCAGTAATTCAGTTACTCAAAATGGGACATAATAATCCCTCCTGTGACTTGCTGAAGGACACAGAGCAGAGCCAAGGGTTCACTTTGCATTTCCCAGGAACTGACCCAGAACACCCCACAGGGCATATTTTAATTCAGCTGCTCAGAGTAGGACGTGCTGAGCCCACTCCCATTTGGGAGGGCAGAAGGGACAACCACGAGGGCCATCATTCAAGATGGCACTTCTATCTTGTGAGTCTCCAGTGTCACCTTTCCTCTCTGCTGCATGGCCCCGTGTCCCCACAGTGCCACTGACTCTAATGGGAAACCAAGGAGACACAAATGGCAGTTCCTCACCTCCCACCCAAGCCCTGCTGTCCTCATAACTGCTTTGCTCCTGAATACCTGCCCCTGTCATGGCCAGGAGAGGCCCTTGCCCTGCAACAGCCTCGTGCTGATGCATTATTCTTTGTGACATGAATTTTGAAAGCACCCCAAGGTTATCAGCTATAAAAACAGCAAATACGACAGTGGAGGTTTATCCAAGCATTGCTCCAAGCCCTGAGATGGACAGCTCATCAATAGGGAAGAGACACTGGGCTCCAGATCAAACAGCACATCCTTAAAGAGCATGATAAAAATAGGAGAGCAAACCTGCTCTTTCCAAGAGGCACAGCTGCCCCAGGGCACGTTCAGCAGCACTGTCCCCAGAGCCAGGTGACAGATGGGATCTGCTCCAAAGTCAAACACAAACGGGGCTGTGCCTCTCACCTGCTTCCTGAACACTCACTCAGCAGTGCTTTGAGGCTTTCAAAAAAGAAAATACCCTGGACCAAAAAACCCCCAGTCCTTCCAGAGACCCACAGATTCCTCCTGGGGGCCTAGTGGGGACCAGTGCTCCAAATGCAAATGTTCCTGAGCCTCAGCAGCATTGGTCAGTCACCCAGGCAGGGCAGCTGAGAGCAACAAAAAGCATGAGGGATGTTTCTCAGGGCACTGCCAGCAATCCCCTTCCCACCAGAGGATGTAGGTTCAACTGGAATGGAGAAGCAAAGCTCAGTTCTGGCTGGGATGTACTCAGCTCAGTGCCAAAGGTACAAGGCAAGTATGTCTGACAACCTCAACAAACCATTCCCATGTGCTCTTGCCTCCTCTCCCAGAGCTCCCTGTGTAGAGCTGCTCAGTGGCACAGGAAGCTGAAACACAGAAGTGCAGATATCTAAGGACTTGGCAGTTTTGTGGGGGTTTTTTTGGGTTTTTTTGGGGTTTTTTTATCCTTTTTTTTTTGGTTTGGTTTTTTTTGGTTGTTGTTGTTTTTGTGTGTGTGGTTTTGTTTTGTTTTTATGGGAGCTCACCTGATTTCCAGCAGCTGTTCCTTTTACCACGAAGCACCAGTTTAGGAGCTCTGATGAACACAGCCCTGGCCCCTCAGGAGAGCCAGAGCCTTTATCCGCCCCTGGGGACTGTGCTTGGCTGGCAGGCGGCTCCTCACTCCCTTTTTCTCTTCACCCAGCAGTTCAGTTCCAGAGTTTTGGCCCCAGTTTCAGTTAAAGGCTCAAGCAGGTCCAAGTCAAGCACAGGGAGGTTCAGATCAGGCTGCTTCCAACCGAGATGGCATTTTTCACTTCTAATTAAGTGTGGACACAGAGCATGCATGGGATACTTCACTACTCTGAACATGGACCCTGCACTTTTTATATATTTTAAAAGGTGAGACACAAATGAGCAGAACTGTCCCTCGGCAGGACAGCAATAGAATTTAGGATGGGGTTTATGTTCAGCTGGCACTATCTTCACTTCAGCAACCATTACATTTCTTTTACCCACAAATCCAGGCAGCTTTCAGGGCCAGCTTTCATGGCCCAGGGTCACTCATTATACTGCAGCAAACAGACCTACATTTGAAGTCAGGAGACTCCAATTTAAATAATTAAAGCACAAACAGCACAGAAAAAAATTGCTGTTTGTACACCAAATAAAGTCATTACAGTACTAACACAACAATCTCCACTACCAGGAAGGGCCCAGGGGCCACCACTGCTGGCAGGTGGGAGATAATCCAAACCCCCCTTTCCTGGCAGAACTGGACACCTCTTCTCTAAAACCATCCAACACAAACCCTTTCCTCACAATGAAGAAAAACTGACAGAGACTTTGATTGGAGAGATGCTGATAGCAGAGGCAGCCCCTTGAACTGCAGGAAGCGCGTGTGGAGCCAGAGCAACGATGCCATCGCTGCCAGGATGGTTCCTGCTGCTCCTGCCCAAATGTGGGCTTGAGAACACCTCACTGTGCTGACCCCCAGCCCTGGGGAGACCGAGCAACACCTCCAGTGCCACAGAAACAGGACTCCAGGGAGCAGCTCCCACCTGCCCCACAGGACACGTCTGCGTAAACCACGGTACGGTTGTGATGCACAGACCCACAGTGGATGAGAGAGAACAATAAATGAGTATTAAACTTCATGTTGTTTTTCAGCTGAAAAAGAAGTCTGGGAATCTGGAAGGTTGGTTTTTTTCTTTTAAAATTTTTTTTTCCTTAAAGCTGCCTAGTATGTCGGGGGAAAAAAAAAGTAGAAAAGAAAAAGAGAATCAGCCTTTGCATGTGATTCGTGTCTAAAAACACCCACGCAGCTCATTGCACTGACCTCAAAAGACAGAAATGCTGCAGCAAGGCACTTCCAGAGAGAGAATCCATGGGCACTAAACCATGGTGAACAAAGAGCTCATGAATTATCAGCTCCTCAGAGCTAATCTGCCAGGCAAATATTAATACAATCACTGTTGATCCCCAAGTCTCATTGTTTTCAAGTTATACTGAATTTTTTAAGGGATGGAAACTTGTCATTGCCTTCAGCAGATCTGAGCTGAGGGAGAAAAAAAAAGATAAAAACCTAATAAACCAAGGAAACATTTCTTTTCTTCCTGTGTAAGCAAGCGCCAACTGGGTATGGTATCAACAGAGATGCTAAAGAGTGCTGCTTGGATCAGGTTATTCCAGAAACACTCTTCTCCAGCTCCCAAACCGTGGCAGTGCCCAGGACTGCCTGCTGTGCTGTCTCAGCCTGTCACACATCAATCTGCTCCAGGTTTGCTGAGAAGGGAAGATCTGAAGGGGCTGTCACTGCCCTGTGCTGGTGCTGTGGGTGCCAGCACAGTGAAACCCTCACTCTGAAGGGTTGCGCAGCTCAGCCCAGCACAGGCACAAGGTTGCTGATGGCTCCCTGGAAGCACAGAGGATCTTTATCAAGGCACAGCCCGAGGCCAGGCACTGCAACCATCACTGAATCCAAGCCAAGCAAAATTCAGCCTTTCCTCATCCCAATGAAAACAGTAAGGAAGAAACTTACTGCTTGGATATCTACAAATGAATCTGCATGAATAATTACAAACTCATCTTCGGTGATTTGGAGAGCTGTCAGATCCCAAAGGTTGGTTTTCAACCTCTTTTCCCTCTGCTTCATGCGTTCTCCAGCCACTTTCTGACTTCTCCGTGAATGTCTGGACTCCTTGTAAGTTGAACATCTCCATGAAGATGGAATCACTGGGGAGTTTGCACAGAGACCCTCGTTTGCCCAGTGCACACCCAAGTTTGGAAATTTTAGCCCTCCACGTTCACCCCAGCCAATTCTTACCCAGAAACAAGGAGAGGGCTGCAGCTCTGTGGTGTGAGCACCACAGACAGGGGTGTGGAGCACATCTGTCCAGAGACAATGGACAAGCCTGTCCGGTATGGAATCCACAGCAACAATATCCAAGCATCAGCCATAGTTTCAGCCCTTTGAAGATGGGGAAGCCTCTACAGCCTCAGGCTACCAGAGTCAAAAAACATTCATAACTAAAAAGAAAAATCCCTCCTATGACAGCCCGAGCACTGAGCCTCCCAGCCCAGAACCCTCTGAAAAATTCCCTTCTTGGAGTTATTTTGGAATGAGATGACCTGGACATCAGAACAACTGGCTCTTACAATTCATTGATACCTTACCTGCATCCAGGATAGTTTTTCACCGTTTTCTCATTGTTAAACATTGTTCTGGGAAATTCCCAACCTAATGCTGATTGTGCTTCCAAAATGATGTATGCCTGAGGGCAGAACATCTTGTGAAAATATGGAACAATATCAACATGCAAACCTGACATTTTATTCCAAATGATGAATGAAGTAGCAGTTAGTATTATTCTGACATACAGTTAAGGCATTTTGTAAGAATTTGTCTTTTACTTTCCAAATAGAAATGCTTTTTACAGGCAGGAAAAGCTTGTATAGAATAAAATATGTAAGAAGGCATAAAATTCTGAGTTTGAGAGATCATGAGTCACACGCCTATCCACCAGTTCTTGTGTCACTTCTAATAGAAGCTGAAAGCAAAGGAAAGGAAGGTAAAGAGGAAGACAAGACTGTAAGAAACTAATTCCCTCTAATACCTTAAAACCTTTTCAGCTCCTGGGACTCTGAGCAGATGCAATTCCTGTGTCTTTAGCAGCCCTGTAGGGACGTCTTTCCTAAACTGACCATTTTCCCCTGGATCCCATGGAAACCACTGTTATCCATGGTGTTCCTTTGCAGGAGTCGCACAGTTCAGCCCCTGGCTGAGGGGAGAGCCACAGCCTTTTCCTTGCCTCCAAACTGCTCCTCCTGTCAGCTGTACCTGGTGGCTGCAGGTGCTCGCAGCAGAACAGAGGTGAGCGGTCGGTGCCCAGGCACCGCCTCTGTTCTGCTCGTGTGTTGTGCACAGGCTGTGGGCACAGAGATGAGGTATTGGAGTGGATGCTGAATAGTGCAGCAGAATGGATACTGGAATTGAGTACAGTAATAGAAAGCCTTTTGATAGACTGATAGGTTCCCTCCCAAGCTGTCACAAGGCAAAAAATTTCAAAGGCTTCATTGTCAACCTTTGTGCATGAATAAACAATTCAAAAATAGCAGAATTCCCTTTGATACAAAAAGTCTGGCTTCTGCTAAGCAGTGCTGTTGAACAAGCAGCTTCTGTGGCACTTTTCCTCTATTGTTTCTTCCCAGAGACAGGCTCTGTGCTGTCCCCATTGCAGGTGACGCCTGTGAGCGGTGAGAGGGTGCGACAGGCACTTCAGAAGTTCCCTTTTTCTCCCGTTCAGGGAAGGAGAGCTCTGAAGCTCGCAGCCACGAAGTGATTTCTTGCCATTTCCTCTCTTTGTGCTTCGCTGCAGGTTTCCACCTCTGGTCTGCAGCACCCCAGGGAAAATACATACTACTTGTAAGCTGTCAAGACAAGGTAACTCACTGAAGGAAGTCATAATCAGAAGGCTAAAATTAGCTGTAGAGCAGGCTGCATCTTCACTGGGAAATACTTAGATGTTGCATACTGATGGAGATGGAAAACAGGGAGAGCAGCCCTGGATGCAGTGGTTAGCAGAGAAATGACAGAAGCAGCATTTCCCTTCTCCCTCCCCTGTCCTTAAATATTGCTTCTCTTTTAATTTCCGTGCACTTTTTTCTCTCTATCCATTTTAACCAGAGCAGTGCAGAGACTTTCCTCTCTCAGAGCTTTGTATTGTTTGTTTTTGTTTGGATTTTTTTTTCTCTCCTCATTTGCCCCTTTTCCTTTTCTCCAAAGAGCTTTCTTGCATGGAAAATGGCAGCCACCTGCTCCTATTGTGAAGCTGCTGCGAATGGGAACAGCCACTTTACTGAGCACAACTGCCTTTGGGCAGGAGCAGGCCCAGCTGGGACCGAGATCTACAAGTGGACAATTAGCAGCCAAGGAGTGGACTAAAGCTGGTTATTTTTATTGCTGCCCCGAGGAGATAGGTCAGGCAAGGCAAAACATTAGGATAGCCAGCAAACTGTAAGCATCTGAAGCTCCTGCAGGGCCTGGGATGCCTCAGCTCTGCTCAGCACCGGGCAGCAGGGAGATGTTTCCCTCACCGCCGTGTTTGTAGCATTGAAAGGGGAGCGGGATTATAATTTTTTATGTCTCATTCTTACAAGCCAATTCTGCATTTTTTTCTCTGCTCGCCACATGGTGACGAGTCAGTGCTGGCTGCCAGCGCCGCTGCTCACCGCTGGGGCCAGAGGGGCATCTTCCACCCCGCTGTGCACGAGGTGGGACCCTCTGTGCCCAACCCACGCCTCCAGAAGCAGCCCCGAGGCACAGGACGGACTCCGAGTGACCCGTCCTGCCAGGGGAACAAAGAGAGGTGGCCACAGTTTAGTCAGGCTTCTTTGTGCATCACCACCGTCAACCAGCGCTGCCCCGCAAGGCCAGCATGTCGACGGAGGTTAGGAAAAATGTCCTCACAGAGAGGGTTGTAAAGCACTGGAACAGGCTGCCCGGGCAAGTGGTGAAGCGGCCATCCCTGGAAATGTTCAGAAACCCTGTGGATGTGGTGCCTGAGGACGCAGTTCAGCGGCGAACGTGGTGGTGGTGCTGGCTTGCTGGTCACACTCGGTGATCTCCGAGGTCTTTTCCAACCTTAGCGATTCCATGATGGAGAAGTTGCCTGAAGCTGTGGTGGATATGCCAGTGGAAAACTGCAAAACCTGTTTTTTTACCTCCCTCATCACAGACATTTGGCTGGACTTTGCTTCTTTCCAATTTTCAGGTTTTTTTGCAGGAAAAGTGACATTAGAGATGGAGCTGAAACCTGCCTGAGTCCTCACACACTGTTATGGCTCCTTTTGGAGCCACAGTGACACCCCATGTAGTGCCAACCTGGCAGCTGAGTTCCCAGAATAGATGCACAGGACTTTTTTTATATCTGTTGTGATGTCAGAAAACTTCCCTTTTTAGCTTTTGCCTCATCTATCTGCTATAACTTGCTCGTGGTTGCTGAGCCATAAATAGAGGCTAGCAGTTAATGTGGGCTAAGGTTCACAAAATCATTTCAAGGAGTTAAAGATCATTAGGAGAGAGCCAGAATCTCCTACAGGGTATTTATTGCCTTAACCTTATGGCAGGATGAGAGGCATGAAAATGTGATGAAAATGTACAATATCTTATTGTAATGCAGGAAAGCTTTTCCAACACATTTTATATCTATTATCATGAGAGACTTAAGGCACCAAATAGATAAAAAGTTTCATTTGACCTAAAAAAGTCAAAGGTTGAGAACGAAGGGACAGAGAGGGACTTGTGCTCAAATTCCAGAGCTCAATTCATCTCTCCCTGCAGTGACTGAAGGAATTCTCCTCTAAAAGTGGACTCTAAATGCAGCTTTGGGTGAAAGTTTTATGTGGGGACATCTGAACACACACCAGAAGTGGAACAAGGAACCAGAGCCTGCCCACGTGTGGGTGCCTGCAGCTCCACCTGGGAAGCTCCCCAGCAGCCGGGACCCTCTGCGCCAGCTGAGAACTGGTGGGGAGCCAGCAGTGAATCCAGACTTCTCCCTCCTCACTCCTAAACCCCTCTGGGACCCTCTGAAGTGGTGCCAATCTGCAGGGCCCTGACCATTATCCTTCCCAGGGAGACCAAACCCCACCTCAGCTCTGACACCGCTGCAGTCAAAGCACTGAACATCCCTGCCACAACCAGTGAGTCACAAACATCAGAGTCCAACCAGCAGCGCGAATGGAGCTCAAAAGTTGGTAGAGAGGGACATTTAAACAGGAAGCATTTGCTGTTCTTTCTTCCCGGTTATTCACCACAAAGCAGGAATGTGCCATGACACAACTCACGCGCAGCCACCCCCTGAGGAGCCTGTGAGCACACCCAGGGGTCACCCGTTGCTCTGGCAAAGGGAAAACTTTGCTTTGCAGTGTAAAACCCCGGGAAAGAGAAAGACCAAAATTTGAGGGGAGGAGTGAAACACGACAAAGACTTCTCCCCTCCAAACCGACAGTGAAGCACCTTATTCTTCATCTCTCCATTCACTTCCTCCTATTTCCCCAGTTCAGAAATGGCAGCTGTGCTTAAATACTCAGAAAGAGACCATGAAATGGGGAATTCTGGGCACCAGGGAGACTGTTTCTTTACACAGCACATAGAGCAGTTTGCCTTATAAACCTCAAATGATGCAGGCCAGAGGCTTCCTCCATTTCCTTTCCCCAGTGCCTCTCCCCTAACAGCAGTGCCAGGGCCATGCCACCTCCCCTGCTCCACTCCAGCCTCAGCCACACTTCATTCATCTCCTTCCTTTTTCTGAAAGTCGGGTTATGCAATCCCAGATCATTCATTACACCCCGGCAGCCCTGAGCCAAGTGGAGCATGACAGAAACATGAAAAAAATACAGCCAAGGAACAAACCTTGATGCACCTCATGGGAGAACTCCTGCACATGGCACACACAGCCCTTCAGCACAGTCCCAGAGCTGTGCTGCAGCACAAGTGATAGCAAAGGTTACAGTCAGATGGGGCTGGTGTCTAAGATAGGATTTTTAGTTTCTTTTAAAGCCAGTTTGTTAACAGCTGAGATAATTTCCAGTCTTTTTTTCTGTTTGAGTTGGAGTCTCCACCCTTTTGTATCTCTGGTTAAGGACAGATTTACTGTTCTACCACTGCATCTTTAGCAACAAGACTGCATCTTTCACTATCTGATCATATTCCCTCCTCCTTCTTTCTTCATTTCTCCCTATTTTTTTTAGGGATTGAGGTTGCCAGGGCATCTCTGTCTCCTCTTCCAAGCTTGTTTTCTTGGGAGCCTTTTGTAACGGCACAAAGTCCTGGACCAGCCACCCATTGCACAGGTACTTGCATCTGCTTGCTATGAAGCAAGAAATCACCAACAAAACAATAAATCAACCTACATTGCACCTTTTTTTTGGTGGACTACTGAGTCAGCTGTGACTCTATCAGCTGTAGAAGATTGTTCAGCTCCAGAAGGTTCTCTTGCATGTAAACCAGGAGACCTCAAAATGGTATCACAGTCATGAGAAAAAGATCCCCAGCCTTTGATCCCAAATCCTTAAAGAATGGGGTTTATAATTATTTTGAAAATACAGTCAAAACCACTTTTTTCTATTACTGTAGGACAAGCAGCAAGAGCACAAACCTTGTCTGAAACCAAATTTCTTCAAGAGAACTGCAGTGAGCTACAGAAGATCACGCAGAGCTTATAAAAGTACAACTCTAGGATTATTTATCTCTGTGGTGGAAGCTCAGGTCTCTGCCTGATGACTTTCATGTTGTTTCAGATAGGGATTCTTGGAAGATTTCAATTTCAGATTAAAGATTTATGAACTTCATGTTAGTGACAGCACAGCAAGCCTGCAGGTGATCTGTCCAAAGGCATCTGGTATTTGAGGACAGAACTATTTTAATACAGGGGGGTTTATTTTGGAGTTTAGTTTTTCTTAGGAAAATAGGCAGAGAAGACTTGCACCTTAGAGATGCTTAGATACATACCTAGATTGGCAATCAAGTGAAAAAACAAAGTTCAGTACAGGTATTTATCTGTTACATTTTAATATTGATTTTCCTAATTGCAGATTCCGTGCTTTTCACTTAAACCAGTACAGAGCCTGCAGTAAGGTCAAAGAACGAACATTCCTGTGCAACTCCTGCCACTGCCAGGATTTTGCTGCCTTAAAGCTGCACTTTGCAGGAGAGTGAAACACTGATGGAGACACGGGCTGTAAACAAGGATATTTTTCACGTGGAGATTCAGGGCTGAATTTGTGGGAAGCCACCAACTGAAATACAACCCCGACAGAAAGACAAAATTGGTGAGGGCAAAGCACTAAAGGGAGAGCAAGGGGCTATGAGATTACATCACGCAGCCTTCGGGGCAGCGTTCATTTTGATTGAAAGGCTCAGTTCCCAAGGCCTGCCACTAGATGGGAATAAAAACTAAAATAAGAGCGGCTGGGCTTCAGCACCTCCGCGGAGCGCAGCCCAGGAGCCCCCAGGGCACGGCACAGCACAGCCGGCGAGCCCAGGGAGCGCCGCTCCTGCCTGGGAACCGACGGGAGCAGGCCGATGGCAGCTCCCGGCACAGCACCCTGCGGCAGCCGCGCCCTTCTGCTGGGCCACGCGAGCCCCTTCACTCCGTGGGACCCGCTGGGTGCTGTGGGTGCAGGACACGACACAGCCAGCCCCTGGCACAGGACACAGCCAGCCCGCGGCACAGTCCCCTCAGCCACACAGGAGCTTGAGGCGAGTCCCTGCTCCGCATTCAGGCAGGCATCCACCTCCCCACGAGCTGTCCCTGCCTCACGCCCTGCTCCCCATGGGGCTGGGCTTCCCAGCCTGCGGTTCAGAGAGAAAAGCAAGTTTTTCCCTGGACATGTCACAGAAAGGCTTTGTGTCACGTTAGTCCCTTGTCAGCCTGGCTGTGGCTCAGATATCCCACTCCTCCACTGCGTTTAGCGTAAAGGGGAGATGTGCCACTGGCACTTCCTGAGCCCAATTTATCTCACATTGCTCAAATCTCCTGAAAAATATTCAGTAAATCAGTGAATAATCGTAGCCTTCCGCTTGTCCAGAGCAGACATCGTAGCAAACATCGAGGCAGGTCTGATTGGCAGCATTTTGGGGTCCAAAATGAGATAACCTGGGACAGGGCAGAAAGGCTCACTGCTAAGTTAAGGGTGCCTCTGGATGGCAAGGGTTTTGTAGCAAAACAGTACCCACCTAAAGAGAGCTTTTAAAAACACCAGGTACTCATGGAAAACCACTGGATTTGGGGTAAAAACATGAGCTCAGTTCAGAGCTCTTCTTTCATCATGTAGTCCCCAGTGAAACCAGTGCTTTAGTAGAGACAACCAAGAGGATGCACCTGCTTCATCGCCTCCCCCCAGAGACCATCTTTCCCTCAGGTTTATTACCCTGTGTTACCTGAATTAGTTTGGTCTCATCTCCCGTGGTCACTTCTGGTGATGGGAGTGTGGAGTCCATTGCTTTTCTGTCCATCCTGGGATTTTTCCTTCCTTCACATACCTTTTGACCTTGCTTCAGCAGAACCACCAGACTGAGATCCAGCTGCCCATTTCCAACCTTTCCTGCTGACTCTGGGAGAGAACACACTTGGTCTGTGTCGTACAGGGAGAGTCACACAGCTTCAGGAGCTCAGCTTCTCTTCAGATGTAAGGTGATATTTAGATGAGATGTCAGGAAAAAATTCTTCATGGAAAGGGTTGTCAAACATTGGAACAAGCTGCCCAGGGAAGTGGTGGAGTCACCACTCCTGAAAGGGTTCAGCAGAGGCGTGGATGTGGCGCTTGAGGACGTGGTTTAGCAGTGAACACTGTGGTGGTGCTGGGTTGACAGTTGGAATCATTAAGGTTGGAAAAGACCTCTGTGACATGCATAAGGAATGGGAGAGTTTTGCTATGGCCAAACAGGGTCGTGAATTACATTTCTTGCAGAGAGGCAAAGCCAGGGTACCCTGGTGCAGCTGCAGAGGCTCCCAGGAGGGGACAGTCACCTTTCCTCTCCACAGAGCATCCCCCTCACGTTCCCAGGCAGGGCCTTCATCTCCTGCCACTTCCACAGGGGTTGCCATCTCCCTCCAGCCAGGCCTGTGCAGTCTGGAAGGAGAATCTTAAGCAGAAAATTTAAAACCCTGGAATGGATGGGACCGCTCGGGGCACCACACGCTCGGGAGGTGTCAGGAGCTAAGTTATTCCAGAAGCACCCAACCATGTGCTGTCAGGAGCAATCCTGCTTTGGCAGGGAGGATGGACAGAACAGCCCGATAGATCCCTTCTTTCCATCCTAGCATCCCTAATTTCTCTGTTAATGACTTGTAATTGCATCCTACGTGTCAGGACACATTTTGGTTCCTCGCTTGATAAAGCACTGGGGCCAGTAAGATCATCCAGTGAACTGCACAGTCCAATACCTCCCACCCCAGATCAGCTGGGTCATCTTTCTGTACCTCTGCAAGGGCCCAAGGGGGAAGGGAGCAGAGCAGAGAGAAACATTCATTCCCCTCATTTAAAAATGTAAAGTACATTCAGGACTGCGTGTAATAGTGTTGTAAATCTTATTTCCATAAAGTACCTCCAGGGCTAATTCACGAGACATTAATCATATTCCAGCTTCTCCCAGCTGTTAACTCATCTGCAGGGTTTTTAATAAAAGATTTTGTGTGCATTTTCAAAAGGCAAAATTGTACCAATGAGGGCTGGTCTACTCAGAGCTGAGATTTCCATGGTCTGGAACAAAAGCCACCTTAGAGGCTCCCAAGCCTCTGCCCAGAAGGTTTCACTCCCCAGCTGAGCCCTCCTCAGCTCCAGCCAGGGTGACCTCACACTCCATTCAATGAAACCCCATGGTGAGGAAGTTTGGCCAAGGGACAGGCAATAATATTTTTCCAGGTCACTTCCTTCAAGTGAAATCTGATTTATTCCCAGCCACTTCATCGGTGTTGTTCAGTGGCAGAACCCTTAATTATTTCTTTAAATCTCATTTTAAATTCCAAGCACTGCTTCCTTCTAGCCTCCTGGAATTTGAGTTGTGGATAAGTGCACGTTTTCATTTTATCATAGAATCACAGAAAGGTTTGAGTTGGAAGTGACCTTAAAGATTGTCTTGTTCCATCCCTGCCATGGGCAGGGACACCTTCCACTATCCCAGGCTGCTCCAAGCCCTGTCCAGCCTGGCCTTGGACACTTCCAGGGATGGGGCAGCCACAGCTTCTCTGGGCAGGCTGTGCCAGGGCCTCCCCACCCTCACAGGGAAGAATTTCTTTCTACCATCTGTTCTAAACCTGCCCTCCGTCAGTCTGAACCCATTCCCTTTGTCCTGTCACTACAGCTCCTGGCCCTCTCGCTTCCTTGTAGGCCCCTTCAGACCCTGGGAGGTGCTGTGAGGTCTCCACACACCCTTCTCTTCTCCAGGCTGAGCAGCCCCAGCTTTTCTCACCCCACCTGTCTGAAATCCCCCTCTCCAGCAAAGGCCTTGTTTCATCTCCATGCCGTGCTGGGGAGGTGACAGGCTCCCAGGGACATGGGGGCTGCTATCCTGGGGCCAGGAATCACGATTGTCCCTGCCTGGGGAGTGCCACAGCACAGCCAGAGAGATGGGACGTGACGGTGCTGCACATACAGATGTTCCAGGCAGCAGCTGCCTCCACGCTGCAGCAGCAGAGTGACCAGGCATTGGTGTTCTGCAGTGCAATGTCTGCTCAAAGTCCTCCTCCACAAACACCCACCCTGCACCTCCCACCCACAGCCCTCCTGCATCTGCTCACTCGTCCCCGAGTCCTTGCCTGGGTTTGCTCCTTGCCAAAGCCACCTCTCACGTCCCCAGGCTTGTGCCTCCCTCAGCCCGTGCCTTTCCTGTGAGCCTGGGAGAGCAGGGAGGGATGGTGCTGCCAGCCAGGCACAGGTCTGCCCTCAGCCCCTTCTTCCTCAAGCTCCTTTTCCATATGCAAAGCCAGATTTGGGAGGATTGCATTGTCTGACTCCATCCCCTAAATCAGCTTGTGGGCTAAGCCTGTTTCAAGTGTACTCCCCACTGGAGGGAACATCACCGGTTGCAGAAGCCCCTCTTGCTGCACTTGATTACACAGAACAACTCTAAACCCAGCCTCAAACTACAGGAGCCTCCTTGTCACAAGGCAGATGATTTCCAAAGGCAGCTTCCTCTCCACTGTGAAGACTCTAAAAATTCACAAAGGGAGAGAGCTGGGCATTCCCATTATCAGGACGAGTGGTTTGCGGTATCAGCACTCACTCAGGGTAGTATTCCTACCTGAGAACTCAATTTTTCTTCAAGTTTCTTAACCATTTTTAAAAAAAGCCAATTTAAACATAAAAAAGCCACTTCACAATGAAGTGTTCAGGTGTTCACATCTGCTGCTTTCCAAGGGAAGCCTTTCAACTTTCTTCCCTCAGCTAAAGTTAATCGGCAAATTTACATCAATTCCTCAAGCTGTGTCTTGAGACAAAGAAATCACTGATGTTACTAAATCTAGGTATGTATTTCTTTCTTTTTAAAAAAGGACATGGGTAATAAAAAGCCAAATTAAGCAGAGGTGGGACTACGTTAGGTTTAGACAGAGCCACAGTGAAAAGAGGGATGTGTCTCAGTTTTCACTGGAGGAGAAAGTTGTATAAGTTTAGGAGTAATTGTTGGTGAGCAAGTAAAGCCTCCATATTTCCACTTGTGCAGCTTTCCCTGTAATTTTTCCTAAAAGACAAGCTTCAACTTCCTGCTCTTACCCTAAGCACTTGTGGTGCCAGTGCCCTCCAGCGCTCCCAGATGTGGAATGGGACGAGCAGCCGTGCCCACCTTCAATCCCGGCTGCCTTGCCAACTTGAAGGACCCCAAAGGCTGCTTTAAGGCTGACAGGAGGCCTCAAACAGCTCACAAAAAATGAGCATTCCCCAGCATGAGATGGACTTTCAGCCAGCTGCATCACAATGCAAAGGCAGCCAACAGCTGGACAGCCCATCCAACCAGGAGACTGTGCCTGCACATCTGGCAGAGCTGCTCCCAGTCAGAAGCTGCTCCTCAGCAGAGATGGGCCACCAGCATCTGCTGGGCACGGGGATTTGGCTCTGAGCCTGCCCTGAGCTCACAGACCAGGGGAGGGATAACCTCACCGAGAAGTCATGCAAGTATTTGTGAAGATAAAGCAAAAAAACCCACAGAACCCTGAGCACATTGAAGCCAAAGTGCTGATTGCTGCTGCGTTTTGGGTGGGAAGTACAGCCCGTGCTCCAAACGCCTCTGTCTGTTGACATCGACAGAACTCCTGTCCCCAGGCTCAGACCGGGCACAAACGGTCCCCCTGGGACTGCACCCTTGGTTCTTGCTCTGTCTGCAGCTCTCTCTACTCAGAATATTTGCACTGCTTCTCTGCTCCTTCCTCTTTGCCTTTGCTTCTTCCTTTACAAGAGCCTTCCTTCAGAGGTGACAGTCCAATACTGTAGCTGTTCCAGATATGTCACTCTCCAGAGAAAGGGGAACATTTTTCTATGATTATGAGGCTCCTCTCTCCCACTAATCCCCTGCCCACCATGCTGCAGGCCTCTTACCTCCTCTTGCATCTCAGCCGGGTCTTTAACACTGTAAACCAGAAATAACTCATTACAGGCAATAAAATTCAGGAGCATCCTATCAGCACCTTGACTGTGTCATGGCTAAAACAAGGGACACAGCCAGAAAAAATCCCCAAACAGCAAGAACAACCCCCCCCCTACTGCAACAGCTCTGATTGCTTTTCTCACCTTTCCTTTGCTTTCCTTCCTAAAACATACCAGTTTTGTTTCTAGATTTCTATAGGGTCCCCACTGCCCCACAGCCAGAGAAAACAGACTCTCCACATGGTTACCACACAACCCTATTGACACAGTGAATTTGCTTTCTGCATTTCACCTTAGAAAGAAACATTCTCATCACTGCTATTATCTGTGGGCTTCTTTTGAGTAGGGAAAAAAGCCAACACCAAATGCTATTAAACCTATGTGATACCAGCAGTTCCCTTCATGTTTTCCACTGCATGGGGTGTCTTCACCTCCCTTCTCACAGCCCCCACTGAAAAGCCAACCCTCCCCCACAAAGACCCAGCCCATCACGCTTTTGGCTGCCAGCAATGATTATTTTGGAGTCCCACAGCTGCAACTGAGCAGAACCACCACGAGTTCTGTGAGCAGCTTGATTTGGTCATCTGGATAATCTATTTGTTTTCTTAGTGTTAGGTAGCTTAGATTGATTTTGCTATTATTTTCAGCTCCACAGGAAAGAAAATTGGTAAATCACTTCTTTTTTAAAAGAATAGTAACAATCATGAACTGTCAGCAGAGCATCAGACATCAAATTGCAGCAGCAGAGATCACTCTGAGGGAGGGAAAGGACCACAAGCTCCATCAGCACTCTCAGGTCAGGCTTGGGCAGGGCTGGTGCTCCATGACCACAGCAAAAGCCACACAGCCCTCCCACTTCCGGCCCCACGCAGCCATGGAAATGCAGTTTTCCTCGGAGAAAAGAGGCTCTGTGGGCCCATGAGGCTGCGGCACCACTCGGGAGAGTGCAGGCACACGCAGGGCACAGCTCTGAGCCCGACCTTCCCCCGCAGAGCCCAAAACCTGCCGGGTCAAAAGCTGTACCCAGGCATGCAGCGACCCCTGTGCCAGCTGCCCCGCTGGCAGACCCCTGCCGTACCCGCCTGTGTCCCCTCAGCAACACACCCCGAGCCCCAGAGGGAACATCAAACCACCCTGAGCCCAGTGCTGAGACACAGCCAAAGCCAACCTTCCTGTTCCACAAGTCCCTCCTTACTTTGGCTTTTCTTACCTGATTTTTCTTGCTCTTCCTCAGCACCCACCCAATGTCTCAGGCAAATCTGTAGCAGCAGATCCACATCTCCAGACCCTTCACACTGAATCCTCCTGCTTCCCGCAGCCCCATGCCAAGTACCACAACACAGCACCCCTCAAAGCTCACCTCAGAGCATACAACAAAAAACCACCCTCCCAACCCCAGCACCAGCCCAGCCCTCTCCTGCTGGGCTTTGCCCCTTTGCGCTCCCACTCAGTACAGCTGTGGCAGGCAGGGCTGCCTGAGCTGGGCTGCTGAGGGGCAGCTCTGTCGTGTGTGAATGCCAGATCTTCTCAGACAAGGCACTCCAGAAGTATGGAGGGTGGGCAGTCAAACACCACCTCTTGCCCCACTCCAAATTTAGGATTTCAGGAAGTCAGGGAGAAGTTACTGCCTGTTTAGAAAGCATCGTTCATGTAACAGCACAACTGGACTTGATGCTCCTCTACAAAGTTTTCAGGGCAAGGGAAAATGGCCTCAAGTTACACCAGAGGAGGGTTGGATTGAATATTAGGAAAAATTTCTTGGCAGAAAGGGTGGTCAAACATTGGAACAGGCTGCCCAGGGAAGTAGTGGAGTCACCATCCCTGAAAGTGTTCAAAAGACGTGTGGATGTGGCACTTGGGGATGTGGTTTAGTGGTGAGCACGGTGGTGGTGCTGAGTTGGACTTGAGGATCTCAAAAGCCTCTTCCAACCTTAGCAATTCTGTGATTATTCTAGGATCCGCAGGTAACATAAACCAAAGCTCCTCCTGCTGCTTGCTCCCAGGATTAAAATCGTTTGGGATTCGCAACAACCGTTCCTGACTTGTGAGATGTCAAAGCTCTCTGTTTGCCATCTCCCTTCCTTAAAGTGCAATCCACCCCCCATTTCCCCCACCTGATCTGCCCATTCTGTGGCTCAGAAAATCACACATCCCTCCACAAACTGCAGCACAGCTGCACCAAGGCCAACACTCGTCATTTCCAGAAGGATTATATGGAGTCTTTAGCAAGGCCAAATACTTTAAATAAACACTTGAAGACACGTTCGCATTCTGGGAATTCTTCAACACAAACAGATGGATTGGTAGATGCAGTAGATTAGTTTGGGTACAGTATAATCCAATGCGATACCCAAGTGATTCAAGCAAGGGAACTACATGCAATGCCCTGCTTGAAGAAAAATAATGTGTTTTCTTGTCAAGGGCATCAAGATGTTCTGACACTAACCCTCCTCCTGCATGCACTTCTCATAAAAATGCCCTGCTAACATCAGTGGCCAGATGGCCACAGGTTTCTCTGAGTGAGCACCAGAGACCAGATTTTGTTCCCACACACCCTGGATTACAGTGGCTCCAGGGAGGACTCTGGTGGGGAATTTCCAGCCAGGCCAGTTCAGGACAGGCAGCACAACCAGTTTTGTCCAAGGAGAGACTTGGACACCTGGCAGGGAGGACAAACAGCAAACATTGAGCTTAATTTTATGCCCAGTCAGGTCTTCACACCTTCTCACTCAGCTCCATAAATCAGGCTGCCCTTTTCCTCAATATTTGCTTGAAACGGTTGCTGACTTTATCCTGGCAGCTGGAAGATAAACTCGAGGGTGTGTGTACTGGCCCAGCTGCCCGTGCTGCCCCAGCCCAGCTGCCTGCAGGGAGCCTCCCTCTGCACAGGCAGGCTTGTGAAGAGCTGTCTGCTGTTGCATGCCAGCCTGTCACCCTTTGCAGGCCGTTTCAGTTCCCTGGCAGAGCCAGAGAAGTGCTGCAGGAACTGCAGGGCTGGGGCTGGTGAAACCCCTGGGCCAGGGGGAGCCATGGCATGGTGGCACCAGGAGACCACTGGTGACTTCAGTCTCTTTCTTCCCGGCATAAGGATCATGGTCTGGCTGAGGGCTGGTGCTGACACCTCAGTGTTCCTCCTCCCCAGGCTTTTCACAAACCTTCCCCTTGCTGAGTGGTTCCTGGAGTGTTTTGTGGGGAGGGGTGGGACTTGCTTCACCCAAATGTCTGCATGCTTTTCCCACCTGGAGCACTGTCAGCATCCTTGCTTTTCCCTTGGTACTGTGTCTTTTTCTGTAGCATTTATCTCTCCTGGGAGAACAGCTAGTGTGTGTGACGATCAGACAGTCTGATAAAGGAAAAATGACACATATTGCACCACAAAGGGAAATGAAAGGGCCTTTTCCAGGCCTCTGTGTTCATGAATAGGCTTTAGTTGCCTGGATCAGCCTCATCTGGGCCCCCTCCCATGTCACCCATCAGTCTAAGAGCCACACAGGATTAACTTGTGGAGAGCTGCATTTCCAAGGTGCAGCTCAGCTCTGGTGAAAGCCTCTGGCAAACTCCTACTGCCTTCAGTAGCATACAAGGAGAAATCCAGAAACACCAGGCTTCCTGTTGATGTAACTTGATGGATTTGTCAAACACATTTTTGCAATTTTACCATGTTTTTATGTGATGCAGAATCATGAGCTTTTTCTGTGTTTGACGCAGCTGAATTGCCCTGAATTGCTTAGAATGGAAAGCTGGCCTTTGGCGTGCTGGTGCTGTCCCACGCCACGCCGGGGCAGGGATGGTGGGGGCAGCACAGCCAGGGTGGGCAAGGAGCAGTTTGCCACGGTGGGACCGAGCTGTGAGCGCTGCCTGGGAAGGGTGGGACCGGCTGAGCTGTGGTGCTGCCAGCTGTGGGAGGAGGGGAGCACCCCTGGGGCCAGCGGTGCTCCTCTCGGTGGGTTTGCAGGTTGGCACAGAAGTGTGGGATCCCCAGCTTCACTCGGGGTCAGGTCCCTCTAGCAGGGAATTTCTTGTGCTTTCCCCCTTCGCATCATGCAAGGGCTCCTGGTTGCTGCTGTGTTTGAAGGCTTGGTTTAAGAAACTCACTCTCTTTCAGGCCATCTTCAGAAGAGTCCCTCTTGGAGCAATTTAAACTTTTTTTCCCCTTAAGTGAGGCTTTGGCTGACGGCAGCTGCTCCACTGTCAGTGATGACAAGTGGGAAGGAGTGTGGAGCCAAACACGAGGGAGGAGCAGAAGGAGCAGTAATGGAGAGCAGCAGCATTGCTGTGGCTCGTGAGTTTTGGCATCAGCCAAACTGGGAGTGGGGACATGTGGAAGGCAGGGTCAGGGGAAAGTCAAGAGCAGAGAAGCTGCTGAACAGCTCAGCCAAGGCTGTGTGTGGTTGCTCAGCACTAGCACCACTGGTGCTGTTGTGAGGATAATTCAAGCTGTTATTAGACCCTGATCCTGGCAAGTCTGGGTGCAGCAGTGGGTGTGGGGTGGGAGCAGGGTTTCTCCAAGCTGTGGGTCATAGATTCTGCCTGCTGCCTTCAGCAGTTGGTGGTGCTGGGGTCCCCCATGCCTGTGACTGAGGTCAGAGCCTGACCAAGCCCCTTTACAGGCTGTAACTCAGACAAGCGGTGTTGTATTGCATCTCTTGTTCTCACAGATGTGATGGGTGCAGGGGCTGAGCATGGCATCGGGGTCTCAGTCATGCATGGAACAGAACAGTGCTCTGCCTTGGTGTCAGGGAACACAGGATGGCTGTGGTGGACACACGAGGGGTCCATCCTCACCACGCCACCAGACCCTGTAAACTGCAGGGCAGGAATTGCTAACCGGGAACAGGCAGTGGCACTTAGGAAGATGAAATAACTTTGTTCTGGGTATTCCTTTCCCATCACACCCTTCTGGCTGGTCCCAGCCAGAGTCCATCTGTGGCTTTGCTAACGCTCAGTGGAAAAGAGAAGGGGAGGAGGAGGTGTGGGTGGTCCCGGGATGGCAGCACAGGCACTGGGAACCCACAGGAACCCGCTCCCGCTCATGTCCCAGGCTAATCCTGCCTCTTGGACTCGGTGCACGGAGCCTCAGACATCAGGTCCATTACCAAGTGGGCTTTAATGGCCCTCAGCAGGCAGCCCCGGCCCTGCCAGGCCTCCCACAGCACGGCTGGGCAGATGAAAGCTGCCGTGGGCGAGCGCCAGCCTGACCGACGGGACACGGGCAACCAACGCGACCCAGCAGCAGCCATGAGGCGCTGCCCGGGGCTTCGCCGGCAGCAGCAGGAGCTGGGGAAGAGCTGCTGTGGATCTGATGCCGGGTCCCGGGCTGGGGACGGTGAGGAGGCGGTACGGGAGGAGCTGATCCCCGGCCCAGTTTCACACACCGCCGTGTGGGAGTCACTCCGCTCCCGGCCCTGCCGTTTCCAGCCCTTCCCTCCGCTGGGAGGGCACAGCGACGGCCTCGCCCGCTCCCCCCGGCCCCTCACTGCGGGCTGTGGGAGCCGCCTTGGCCCTCTCCGTGCTCAGGCCTTGTCACAGCCCCGCTCAAGACAGGGGCCCGAGAGGGCGACCGGGAATTCTGACCCCGCTCCTGGTGCTGACCTCGGAACAGACACTGATCCTGAGTTAATCGTGCATTATTAGCATCCATGATTCATTCCTATTCTGTGTGCATACATTTGTGGTGCTGAGTAATAAGGGAATTATGCCAAACAATTCAATGGCCCTCCACCGAGAAACAGCCCTGAGAGAGGGGGGGGGTCACAAACAGAGGGGCTTTAGTGGGGCTGGCACCAAACTGGGTGGGGAAAGGAGGCAACAGACCTCGCAGGAGGAAAGCCAGGGCAGAAGGCAAGGAACCAGCAGAGATGTGTGAATTACAGCTCGAGGAACAGAATATTCTTCATGTGAGTGGCTGAACCTGAAGAAATCAGCAGAAATTTGGGTCAGCTATTCTGGCAAAACTAAGTCAGGCCTAAGTGGTTCCTTCAACAGGAAGAGAAAAATGTCCTTAATCATCTAGCCTGGTTTTTAATGCCAGGCTAAACAAAATTTGCCTCAGTGTTGGAAGTTTCAAAAAGGCCATTTCCAAACATTTCAGCTTGATGTCAAAATAAATCCTGCCTACTTTTAACTGAAGCTGTTTGTGAAATTTGACCCAATCTTGCACACAGGTTGGGTCTACTTGGAAAAGGAAAATTTTCAGCAGTTTGGCATATTTGTTTGATTATTTATGGCATGGTGGGGAGAGGAAGGAATCTCCCAGTGCTTGGGGGAGAGAAGCAGCTCAACCAGCCTGGCTCAGAAATGCAGTGTGTGTGTGAGAGAGCAGGGCTGCTGCAAAGCTGCAGAGGAGAAGCTCAGGTTTTCAGAATCCATCTCAATTGAAAGAGATAATTACAGGTGCCATGTTCCCAATTTCTTCTTCTGAGGACTCTCCTCTTTAATAAACTCATTCTAACAAATTGATCACAGCTTTTCTGGTACTCAACACATATCAAAGCCATTTTTAAGATTGAAGAGAACACTTTGGGTGAAAAATAGGAACAAGTGCCAGACTTTGTAGGGATCTAAATCTACCTCAGCTGTAATACAATTGAATTAACTTGCTGCCTTCACATGCCCACTGCTGAATACATTCATGGCTGTCTGCTTGCGAGCTTTGGTGAAACCAGAGCCCAGAAGGACCTCTGGGACTTGCCCACGGTGCTCTCTGGAGGTTGCACCCCAGCTGGGGAGGCCAGGTGAGTATCACACTGCAGTCCTGGGCTGACTTCAACAGAATCACACAATCACAGGAAGGTTTGGGTTGGCAGGGACCTTGTTCCATCCCTGCCATGGGCAGGGACACATTCCACCATCCCAGGCTGCTCCAATCCCCGTCCAGCCTGGCCTTGGACACTTCCAGGGATGGGGCAGCCACAGCTTCTCTGGGCAGCCTGTGCCAGGGCCTCACCATCCTTGCCCAGCAGGACAAGTGCATTCATATAAATAATATAAATAATATAAATAATATAAATATGTTCATAAATTCTGGAGGGATTTGGGTAGACGATTGCTTGGTTGGGTCTAGATTACTTCTCTTGGTCCTTTCCAGTTCTTTTTTTCTATATTCTCAGTGAAGTGTTTGTACCAGCATAATTCTAGTGAAATAACTAGACAAAGAGTAACTTTTTCACAGGAGCATCCAACATGGAAGTTGTTTTCTAAACCAGTATAATTAAACTAACCCCAAAAAGAAAATCAACATTTGCTTTAAACGCAGGTTTTAAGTGCATTTCATTAGACACAGGCAAACGCCACGAGGATGGCCTAATTCCCTTTTTAGAATTAGTCTGAGGAAAACATCGTGATTAACTCCCATGCCTCCAAAATAAACACTTCTTAACCCAAACTGAGAGCACCCATGCTGGCACTGTTCACTCGAATAAGCTGCCGCTGGGGGTAACTGGTGCAGCCACGTGGAGGTGCTTTGCTCTCCCCAGTGACCCATCCAGCTGCTTCATCTGGCCCCAAACCTTCCACAGTCCTGGTTATCTGCAGGAAGCAGAAATACAGGGATAAGCCTTATCCTGGTGTCCAGTTGGAACAGTGCTCAGTCTAATGTGGGCTTCACCTTCTACTCTGTGAGGAAAGCAGGGGGTGAGAAAACGGGTTGATTTGAGAAAAGAAGGCTGGGAAGGAGCAGCTGAGGTTGGCATAAGAGTAACACATCTCCAGGGAAAGAGAGATGTCCAGGGCTCAGAACAGCACATTGTTTTGCTGTAACTACAGCTGGGAATTGTCATAGCCAGTTCCTGGGGGAGTTATAAGTCACTGCTCCCCAGGTTGCAGGAGCTTTTTTCAGCTGCTGAAATTCCCAGAGTGATGAGGGCTGAATCAGAGATCCCAACCCTTCCCTTCCTGTCCCTCGTGCTCTCCCAAACCTGCCTCTCTCATATTTCTACCCAGGAAAGGCTTTGTCTGCACAGAAAATTGCACCAGTTTTACATAACGTGGAGTTGCAGCCAAGACAGGCACCTGCACAAACCCTCCTCTGGGCCAACTTTCAGCATCTAAAGCACCTCCTTCTGCTCCTGAGTGGCAGCACTAGCAGTCTCAGGGCTTCACAGCCAGCCCCAGGACAGGGCATGGCTGCTCTGTGTCTCTCCTTTGCATGCCTGGGTCAGCAAGACACAGGCACTGAAGCTTTTACCTTTCACACTCAGGAGAAGCGCTCCAGGAGCTTTCCCTGGTGTGCTCTGCTGGACAAAGTGAAGCTGCTGGCCTGGGGAGGGGCTGTGCGAGCTCCCGTGGTGGCCACAACTGTGGCACTGCACTGAGAGCTGGAGAGGGGTGAGGAGAGCAAGGCACAAAGCACAAAGCACAAAGCCTGGCACCTCTGGCTGGCGGGAGCTCGGCACCGCAGGCAGGCGCAGGCAGAGCAGCGCGTGCAGAATGATGGAATCACTGAAGTGGGGAAAAATCTTCAGGATCATCCAGTTCAAATTTTGGCTGAATCCCACCACGCCCATCTGACCATATTGTGAGGTGCCACATCTGCTCTTGTTGGTGACTCCACCACATCCCTGAGGAGCCTATTCCAATGCTTGGCCAGTCTTTCAGTGAAGAAATACCCAAACTAAACCTCCCCTGCTGCAGCTTGAGGCTGTTTCCCCTTGTCCTGTCCCTTGTTCCCTGGGAGCACAGCACAATCCCCACCTGGCTACAACCTGATTTCAGGGAGTTGTAGAGAGTGAGAAGGTCCCCCCAGGGGCTGAGCCCCCCACATCCCTCAGCCATTCCTCATCAGACCTGTGCTCCAGACCCTTCCCCAGCTCCGTTCTCCTCTCTGGACACACTCCAGCCCGTCCAGGTCTTTCTTGTCGTGAGATGCCCAAAACTGACCCCATGATTCGAGGTGTGGCCTCAGCAGCGCCCAGCACAGAGGGACAATCCGTGCCCTGGTCCTGCTGCCACACCATGGCTCGTACAGGCCACGTGCCATTGGCCTTTGCCCACCTGGGCACAGGTTCAGGTGCTGTTCACCAGCACCCCCAGGTCCTTTCCTGCTGGGCACTTTCCAGCCCCTCTGCCCCAGCCTGGAGCTGCAGGGCGTTGCTGACACCCAAGGGCAGGACCCAGCAGGGCCTGGTTGACCCCGATACAATTGGCCTCAGCCCCTGGATCCAGCCTGTCCAGATCCCTCTGCAGAGCCTTCCTGCCCTCCAGCCAACAGTGACTTATCAGAAAGGAGCTTCTTGGGGCACCCCGCTGTGAGCTCAGGCCTTTGTGGGAACAGCAGCAGCATTCTGCAGGGCTGGGAATGCAGGAATGAGCTCCTGGCAGGCTGCTCGTGCCCAAAGGGACTTTGCAAAGAGCTGGGTGGGTGGTTGGCAGCCTGGGAAAGGAGCCATTCAAAAGCAGAGGGAAATATTTTTTCCAGTTCAGGTGTAGTTTCAATGTTTCATATGCATTTTTTAAGCCTAAAAGAGGATGAAAATTTCAAATGGAAAGAAAAATCCTAAAATGGACCAGAGGACATTTGAGCGCTGAAACATTGCCCTGCTAATTTTTGTGTTTCATTTCACCGTTGACCATTTCAATGCCATGTATTTTGAGCTACGAGTGGACATAAATTTGTGGAAAAAAGATTGATCAAGATTGACTGACTGCTGCCAGTCCCCCCCTCCTCCCCTGCACCTCTTCCTTCCCCATCCCTGAGGAACAGGGCTCGGCTGGCTGGGGAGGAAACTCCGTGAGGGATGGCCAGCTCCTGGCTCTGCTGCAGGCAGCTGGGCTATTTCCCTCCAGCCTCGCTGTGCTTTTCATCTTGGGCTGGGGCTGGGGCCAGGGGCAGTTCAAGTTTGCTGCTTTGAGCACGTGCAGGTTGCTCTGCTCTGAGAACATTGCTGTGGTCATTAAAAGCAAGCACAGCACTGACCCCTGGCTTCCACAGAGGCACGAGGGGAGAGCTGGCAGCCCTCCGGGGAGTCCAGGCCTTTCCTGGAGTGGGAACAATTGGCCTGTTTGGATCGAGGTGAAGACCAGACCAGACCCCAGGCAAGGGGTCCAGCCACACTCAGGAGACAAGGGAAAGATCAAACCCTCCATCCCTGGAACATCAATAATCAGTGCAAGACCCTCAGCTGGAAGAAAAGCACATTATTGCTCTCCACAGCTCCTGAAAGGAGGTTGCAGTGAGGTGGGTGTCAGTCCTTTCTCCCAGGTAACAAACGACAGGACAAGAGAAAACGGCCTCAAGCTGCGCCAGGGCAGGTTTACATTGGATATTAAGGAAAATTTTATAGCTGAAAGGGCTGTAAAGCACTGGAGCAGGCTGCCCAGGGCAATGATGGAGTGACCATCCTTGGAAGTGTTCAAAAAATATGTGGATGTGGCATTTGAGGACATGGTTTAGTGGTGGATGTAGTGCTGGGGTGACAGCTGACAGCAAGAAAGGTCAAATCTACTACATCAATTTCTATTTTGGCTGGAAAAGTATTTGCTTTTAGCATTAAAAAAAAAGCTTTTCTGGGGTTACTATTTTCGTGGCATTTATGAGTAAAGCAGACCCCTGCTGTCTTGCTTTTCAAGAATATTTTTGGATTTTTTGAGGCTCCTGGAGTGTCCAAAGCTAAAAATATTATTTGAGGTTTTTTTGTTGCTGCTCCCAAAAATAACTCAAACCAAAATCCCCAAACAGAATCTCCTCAGGGGTTGTTTAAAGGTCGGTTTAAATAGTCCTCAAAAGGTGGATTATTAAGTTTGTGTGAAGGACACCTGGCCTGGAGCTCGGCATGGGTCTGGAGAGGTACAAATCCCCCTCCTCTCTGCCAGCCACTCCCTCGAGCCCACCAGAGCAGAGAGTGCCGGAGCAGCAGTGAGAGAAAATCACAAAACAACTAAAAATCCCCAGTGCCCCCAGAGCTGCCGGTGCCCCTGTGGGTGCTGCCAGCACTGGGGAGCAGGATGAGCACGTGGAGCTGGGGGGAGGCAGGGAGGAGAGGGAACGGAGCCGTGGTGGGGCATCCCGAGTTCCAACAATCCGGCGTGTGCCGACTCACTCGGATGGATTCCGAGCGCCCACGGCACAGCTTTGAACCAGCAGCGTAAGGGAAAGGTTGGACTATTTTTTGTTTGTTTGTTCATTTGCTGAAGTGGCAGCTCGGATTAGAGCTGACACCAGGAGGATAAGCACCGAATCTTGGGCTAAATATTTCATTTCCACAGATGCTGACATCAATTTGGTTAGAAAGAAACTCTTTTGCATGGGTGTTTGGTTTCTTTTGTTTTGTTTTGTGTTGCTTGCAGGCTTTCATTTAGGGCTATTTGTTTATTTTTTTTATGCAACATTCTGCTAAATGTTGGGGTGGACAAAGGAAAAGATAATTGAGCTCAAAAAAATCAACTTGGAGCTGGAACGAGGTAAGTTACGAGAAAAAAAAAGCTGAAGAAGTAAAACCACTTTACTTCTGATTTTCTTACAATTTTCATGTGCTTCATGCAAAGATCAAGGAGGGGGTTGCCCTAATTCATGGCAAAGAAGAGATTTTTCTCAAGGAGCCCCAGAGATGGGGTTCAAGTTTAGGCAGGAGGGAGTGCCCAGTGGGTCAGGGTAGGTTTTTCACTTGCTGCTCCTTGCTCTGTGCCAGGCACCCCTGACCTCAGAGAGACCCCTGGGACACGCTGGGCTGTAACAATCCCACAGGTGTGCTCCTCTGTGCCTTGGACCACGGGTGGGACACAGGCAAAGGGCAGCTAAAGAAAGCAAAGCTGCTGAGGAGCCCCCGCTTCCTTTTGTTGCATTTCAGAGAATCACTCGAAAACGTCACAAGGGAAATTATGTTTATGCTTCACTGCAGTGAGCAAAAGCATCTCATTTCCCTGCTCTGCCATTCAGGCTAAATCCGTCTCTCCCTGACACTGGTCCATTTGGAATTCATCCACTGAACTTATTCTGGATTTCCGCAGCGGCATCTGGGAGCGGAGCATGGAGCCTTATTTATTTATTGAGGCTGGATGGGCTTGAGGTTTGTTCTTGCAGGAGGAAACTTCCTGCCCATCGCTGCTGCTCAGCTGGGGAGCTCTCACTGCCCCGGCCAGGGGAGCCGAGCCAGTGAGCAGGGACAGGGCTGGACCCTCCCATGCCACTGCCACCCTCCCGTGCCACTGTTACCCTCCCGTGCCACTGTCCCCCTCCCGTGCCACCCCCAGCTCCCAGAGCCCTTCCCGGGTTCTGGCCAGGCTCAGCAGCCTCTGACGTTGGCGCCGATGCCACGGCGAGGGGGACACAGGCGGATGGAAATAGCACAGCCCTTATCAGCTCCACTGGGAATTCTTCTTCCCTTTGAATGCCTTTGTCAGGAGAGCAGGAAAATTGACTTTTTTTTCCGAGCAGCTCTTCTACCTCCCGGCTCCAGGAGCATCTCTGTGCCAGGAATGACAGAGCCCAAGGCCTCACAGCAGAGGCACCGTTTGGCTCCTGGGGATGCTCCCGAATTCTTTCCAAACACAACCAAGTGCTGGTGGCTCAGACTGAAGGTTTCACTGGACAGCAGTGAGATACAAGAGGCCAACCCCATCCTCCTGCCCCAGTTACTGCTGGGGTAAGGAGCCAGCCCACACAAGGAGAAGTCTCATGGCCCTGCTGTGGTCAGAAGGCAGTCTCTGAGTCTGAATCTCCGAGTCTCTGAGTCCCAGTTTCATCTTGTTTTGGGGGCAAGATGCTCCCTCTCTCTTCTCCTCTCTTCACTTAGGAAAACAGCCATAAATGGTACTTCCTACTTTGCAAAAAAGTGTCATCTCTGAATGCAATTTTCTCTGCTTTTGTGCAAGCTAAGTTCTTATCAGATTGGCCTTTAGGAGCTGGCACGTCAGGTTTCCTTTACAAACACATTTAGGTGCTCGGTGCTCCAGAGCCTGGGCACATCCAGGAGAACATTCCAGTTGTACATTGCTCTAGACAGTGAGAGTGACCCCAGTGCCTCCTCCTCATCCCAGCACTGTTCTCCTGCCTTCCCACATCACACCCCGAGTTCCCACAGAGCCCAGGGTGACCCTAGCACTGGGATGGGTGCCTACTCTCCCTGTGGTTTCTGGAAAGTCCCTTTGCCAC
The DNA here is from genome assembly GCA_013397565.1 of Ptilonorhynchus violaceus. NCBI lineage: Eukaryota > Metazoa > Chordata > Aves > Passeriformes > Ptilonorhynchidae > Ptilonorhynchus > Ptilonorhynchus violaceus. Next base: position 687,019 of record VZRJ01008799.1, read on the forward strand.
CCAAGGCTGATCTCAAGCAGGTGACCTGGTAGTGCTGCTGACCTTTCTTTCTGTGCTTCCATTTGGGTGCTTGAAGGAAGGAAAAAGAAAGATCCAGGGCTCTTAGGCAAGAATGGTTTGCCTCGCTCTGCCTCTGAGCTTTCCTTCGTGAAGACAGGTTGGAATCCCTCATGCCCTCTAGTTTAGAGTTTGCCTCAGCAACACCTCGTTTTACAGCACTTTGAATTGAGATGTTAAAATAAAATTCCTTCCCTGCCAATCCAGCACATTCCCATTAAACATCTCCCTCCTGCTTTGGAGACTCTAGGACAATGAGAGCTGTGTGTATTGTAATCTCTCCCCCACACCACACTGCATGTGCTTTCTTGCTCCACTTCTCCCCACTGGTTTTTTGGCAGCAACACCCCAAACACATCTGCACCCTCACAGGGAGCCAGTCCAGGGACCCTCCAGCTGAGACACCTGCCCCAGTGGGAATTGCTGCTCACAGTTGCTGCTCACAGTTGCTGCATGCCTGTCTGACTGGGCATCTGTCCTCAGGAGAGTCTGGGGACCACCAGCCAACCCTGCAGCTCAGCTCACCCCTTCAGAGCAGGAGGAGCACAGGGGGTGGTTTGTGGGCCTCCAAACAAGGGGAACTCACTCTGAGAATTTGGATCCCAAACTTTGGCTCATGTTTGAAGCCCAATTCCCAGCTCTTTGGAAAACTCATGTAGGAACAGAAACCTCTGGCCTCACCCAGCCTGCCCCCAAGCCTGAATCGGGATCTGCTGAGAAGCAGCAGAGGGAGAGGCCAGGACTGGATTCAGTGTGAGGTCCATGGACGCCCAGCGCTGTCCCAGCTCACAGGGGCAGGGCAGGGCTGTGCTGACAGGCAGAAACCCGGCCAAGGGGGAAGGGTGTGTGCGGACACACCTGGGCCTGGCTCTGGACATGGCCCTTGTGCTCACCCCGGGGAGCCTCACACGCAGAGCCATCCCCTGCCACAGCTCCCTCTCAGCTCAGGGTTTGGGGCGATGAGCTCCTGTATCCCACGTGTGAGGGAAGCTCTGCCTGTGGGGGAACTGGCAGAAGCATGGACAGTGGAGGAGGATAAATCACCCCAGAGAACAGGCAGTGCACTCAGCACCTCTGCTCCAGCACCTACAGACTTCCCCAACTGCCCCCATCTTTCCCTCCTCAAATCCACTTTCCTGTGCCCCTCACGAGGATCAGGAGATATTTTCCTTTCTCCTTCCCCTCTTTCTGGTGGAAAATCTTGTTGAATTCCTGAAAAAAACAAGAAGTTGAGCACATTTCACACGTAGCTGCCCATCTCTGGAGAGCACTGGAGCGAGAGCAGGAGCTGCATCAGGGGGTGCTCTGTGGCAGAGCCCCTGGGACCCCTCCTCCCCTTCCCCGGGGATGGAGCTGCTCTGCTGCTGTGCTTGGCTGGGCATGAGAAGCTTCATTAGGGACAGAGGCTTCCCGCTGGCCCTGGCCATGGTGGGGGCAGCCCACCCTTCCCTCACTGCTCTGGGTGTCTCTGAGGAGGGGTTCATCTCCTCTCAGCCCTTCCAGAGCCATCCCTGGTCTCCAGATGGAGATAAACACTTCCCTGCCACCCACCCCAGTCCTGCAGCACACTGGAGCCTGCCCTCGGAAGGGGGATTCAAGATGGGGAGCCTGAGTTTTTAGTTAATTTGTTAAGCGCTGCCGCTGCTTCCCGGGAAGGAGATGTGGGATGCTGCCCTCCCCCAGAGCCTGCCGTGGCGTCTGTAGGGCGCTGCTGTAACCCTTCTCTGAGGAGGGGCTTTCTGGGTCCGCCTGCCCTCCTGTGCCTTGCTGCACCCCAGGCTCTCACTTGTCAGGTTCTCCCTGCGCTCTGCAGACCCCTCTGCCATGATTATCCAAGGCTTTGCCAGCTCTGCTCCCTGCTGGATTCCCTGGGTGGGTTCCAGCTGTGCTCCGGGCCTCAGCTCTCCCTCACAGAGGGAGGGGGGACACATCACCTTGTCAGCAGGCTGGGACAGGCACAGGCATAAGGAGCATTCAGCTGCTTGGAAGGTGAATTCAGCAGATGGAAGTGATCCTGCCCAGCTGCCCATCACTGCTGACCACAGCTCTCTGCGAGGCAGAGCTGACGGTGTAAATTTTGGGTGGGAACAGCAACATTTGCTCATCGTGGCAGTTGATGCTGTTCTTTTTGTGATGCCGGTGCCTCAGTGCCTGAATCCTGACCCCACCACAAAGCTGCTCCCTGCTGGGTGCTGAAGCATGGCCTGGAGTAGAGCTGGCACCAGGAGTCATCCAACCCTGGCTGGAATTGCAGCCTGGCCCCACCACACCATGCTCAAGACTCTTCCCCAGACACCATTTGTGCATGGAGAAGTCTCCACTCTGCTGTTTTGCATGTTGGAGGCCTTAGATTGTTCCCTTTCACTGTTCACTCAGTAATCCAAGTGGGATTTCCCCTTTCCAGGCAACAAGGAGCATCTTGCTGACGGGGGCAGCTCCGTGGGTGTGCCAGCTGCTGCCCACATCCACCTCAGGACTGCAACCCATGGGCTGCCAGTTGCGTGGGTGAGGGTGTGTGAAAAGGCTGTGACAGACCTTCAGCTGCCCTCTCCACAAACCAGGCCCCAAAAAGCACCCACTGGTGACAGAAGGGCTGTTCTGAGGAGCAGTCCTTCCACCCCACACAAACAAGCTGCAAAAAACATGCAAACTCCTGACCAGCCATCTCATTCAATCAAATCCTAAAATGTTGGACCAGAGCTTAAGAAACAACCAGGGAAGAGGAAAGCAGGATTATCACATCCCTTTACAAAGGTTTGTTCCCAATCCAGGAAAGACCCCTGCTTCCATCCCTCCCCAGCTTCGGAGGAATTGCCCACGCAGGTTTTATTTGGTGTTTCCCACCTCTCTCCCTCATTTCAAATCCCTCGGATTGCCACACCTTCTGCACTGGAAACAAAGCCATGAAAGAAATTAGAGGAGAAAGGGAACAGACAGCCCACTGATGCCCCAATTAGCATGGAGCACTTCAGCAGTCAGAACTTTGCATTTTAATTGTAATCAGTCCAAACACAAAAAGCCGAAGTGACAAACCCCACAGCTAATTCCAGCTGATTAAATAACTCCCCATCCCAACGCCTGTGTGTGTTTCTGGTTTAATTCTTGGCCTCTGGACACAGCCCCACTGATAAGGGCAGTGCTTTATTTTTACCCTCCTCCACCCCAATCAGTTTGCTGCACCGAATCCTCTCCCAGAGTCGCGTCTGCACATCTGAGCTCTTTCTCCTGGTCTGGACTGTGTCCTTGGGGGTCCTGTGGTCCCAGGGGCATCCCCAACACTGAGGGCTGGTGGTGTGGAGTGAGGAGCAGGTGAAAACACGGGAAGAGCCAACACAGAGTTCACAACATCCCTGAATAACTCAGGAGGGAACGGAGCTCTGCAGGTGTCTGGTCTCACCAAAGCACCTTTGAAGTTAACTTAGGTCTTCAGCTGTGTTCAGCCAAATAATGAGTATCTCCAAGTAGAGAGATCCCACAGCCCACCTGGGCCTGTGCTTTGCTGGCCAAGTGCCTTCACTACAGACATTGTTTCCTTTTATCTAATAGAATTTCTGCTGCTGCAATTCTGCCTCCCATCCTCTTACTGTGAAAATTAATTAGGACCAAATTAAATGAGAAAGGAAATACACAGACCCAAGAAGAGCTCTCAATCCTCTGTGAAAAGCAGGACACTGCAGAGCCTCAGCTTTGAGCACAACAGACCCAAACCACACCACAGATCCAGACTTCCTGGGGACTGAGCTCCAGACCCAGATGTGGGGAGCTACATACACCACGAGGTAAGATTGTTCTCCAGAAGCAGCTTCTCCGCAGTTGTCCCCAACAGGGGCTTCTCTTTCCAGTGTTCAGTATGGACACAGTGTTGGATCTTCTGAGATGGCCACTCCACTCTGCCCTAGTGGACACCTCCCACTAGATAAAGTTGCTCAGAGCCTCATCCAACCTGGCCTTGCACACTTCCAGGGATGGGGCATCCACAACTTCCCTGGGCAACAAGATGTCGGGGGACATTGTGTCTAACAGCAGGATCAAGGTGTGAACCTTTAATTGTGAGGATGGCAATTCTTTTTGAAGGTCCTGACTGAGAAAGCTGGGACGGACACTGGGAAGGAGCAGAGCTGTGAACACTGTGTGAGAGCAGTACAGAGCCCCAGAACACACTTATTAAGTGAAGCAGCAGAGGAGCAGAGAGGAGGTGGAAGTCTAATGTGACATTACACAGGAAACTCCTCCCGCAGTGGAACCTGAGGGGCAGAACGCCTGGGACCCCACTGCTTCCTGGCAAAACGTTCCTTTGGGGTAACCATGACCCTACACAGCAGGAGGGGCTGCTGAAGGACCCAGAGGGCTGAGGGTTTGCATGACCTCTCTGGTCCCCACTGTCCCTGCTGCTTCCGCACGGGAGCTGGAATGAAATGTCAAGTTGGTCTTCAGAGCTTAGCAGCAATGAGGAGCTGTGACTGTTATTGCAGAGAGCTTTGCTTATTGTTGCTTTGTAAATGAGTTCTTTTAATCAAAGTGTTCCTTACCAAAGAACAATTCTCGGAAGCAAAAGTACAAGTGGATGAGAGGGCTCTGCTCTCCTGTGGCACCCGTCCCCCCCTGGCCCTGCAGCACAGCGCACACCAGCGAGCAAGGGAGGGCAGGTTCCTGCTCCTGACTCCTCAGGAGGGCAAGGGATGCCCAACACCACCTTGGGTCTGCCACTTCCCATCCTGCAGGTGCCCAACCACCCTCGGGAATAGGTCTGGCATAGTCAAACACGCACTTCAAACACATCCCCTTTCTGGAGAAGGGATAGCTGGAACTCTTTCTGTTTAGGACAACGTGTTCAGGAATATCAAAGCCCCAAGCTGTGGGCAATGCTGAACTTCCATTTCCTCCTGTAAGTAGGGCTGTGCTCACGCAAACACACTATTTTTTGTTAGTCAAAGTGAAGAAGCAATTCTCACAGAAGGGTGGGAGATGAAGAGTGTATGGCTTTACACTGAATCAGATATTTCATACAGAAGACTTAATTCTTTTTTTAGCCCCATAGGAAGAAAAGAAACGAAGAAATGAAGTGGTCTCACAGAACTGGGGCAGATCAGGAGGAAGAATCCTGATCCCAGCATATGCTCTGCAGTTAGTCAGGATGTGGGCAGACTCAGCTCCCTCCTCTGCCCAAAGGGGTTGGAAGCAGCAGGTCCCACATGTCTGGGGTGGGCAGGGCACACCCCCCATGTCTGGGGTGGGCAGGGCACACTCTCCCATTTCGATGGCCCTCCAGTTTCCATGAGTGCCAGAATGTTCACTGTCTCAGGAGCTGGGGCTGCATCCCAGGGCGTGTTCTCCAGCAGCAGGCAGGGAGTGGGTCTGACCTTGTGCCCAGGAAAGGATCTGGAAATGGTAGGAAGCAGACAGGCTCAATACCCCTTCTGCTATTCCACTGGCTGCCTTTAAGGCCTTTTTGGCTGTGTTCAGGAAATTCCTCCCCTGTGGGAACATCATGAGACAGCCCTGTGCACCATTTAGGAAAGGTCCTGATCCAAGGAACTTGCTGATGGAGGAGGGAAGGAAAGCACCTGCACAGCTCTCCCCTTCTCCCTGCTGAGTGCAGGGAGGGACCGAGGTGCTCAGCAAAAGGCCACATTACTGCTCAGAGCTCTCACTCCCCGGGCCAGCTGGAGCCAGACCAGCACTGGTCACGCAGTCCTGCAGACTCGCACCTTGTGCACTACAAAGTCACCTCGTCCAGGGGACAGCTCCTCAAGCCTCTCTGCCGAGGACCCCAACAGGAGCTACTATCTACAAAGGACTGAGGAACAACCCAGACACTTGGCAGTGTTGATCCCCCAGTCCCCATCAGGCAGAGGGACAGGACTCCACACTGAGCACAACCGGGTGAGGAAATCGGGCATCCTTTGGCCATTGCAGGGAGCTCACTCTGTTTGCTCCAGTCTCTCTCAGCCACCTTCCTTCCCTCTTGCTCTGTATTTACAGCAATAAATCATTTAATTAATCAGCCTGAAAGGGGAACTAGAAACCCCATGTAGGCAATGGATTTCTAGGGACAGAAACCCAAATCAATTGCTGGAGCTCACCATTCATTCATCTCCATTAGCAAATGCCTTTGCTGCCGTTCCAGGCCCTGGCCCCCAGGTGCAGTGCCTGCAGGGTGTTTAACAAAGTCCCACTTTCTACCACCTCAGGAGCAAGAAGGCAACAGAGCTCACCAGTTTCCGTGTTACCCTGTGCAAGCCCGACCTCTGAGCTACCGGGTACCACGGGGCACGTTCCCCTCACCTGAGGGACACACCAACGAGCTCATGGCTTGGTCCCTACAGCTGAACTGGGGAGAGCTGGGGCTGAGTTCACAAGAAACTTTCACACCCTGGAGATACAAAAGAGAGCAAAGACAAATCTCCATGGGCAAACTCGGGGTGTGTGTGTAAGTCCACCATGGTATGGCAAAAATTGACAGCACATTAAACAAAACAAAGGTATGCAACCTGCCAAGGACTCTGGCTCCTGTGCCCTGCTTGGCTGCCACTGGTACCAAGTTCTTCCAGCTCCAGTCTAACTCCTTATTTCTTTATTTTCTAAGAGTTCCTGATAACTGTACAAGTCCTTCTTCATTCCATCCCAACTCCTAGGAGCCTTTTTCCTCTCTGATTTTTATTTCTGCTCTGTATTTTGCCTTTGTGCAATGCATCCTGTCTTCTGTATTTGCCTTCTGGCTGAAACACTTAGTGAGCTGAGGCTTCCCCCTCCAAAGACTTTCCCATCCTCCTGGAAAGCTTACAGAAGTGCTGAGGCTGCAGGCCGTGTTCCTCCCAGGAAGATGCATGGAGCAGGTGTGGGTGCTGTCCTGGGACTGTGGGCTCCTCTCAGGTTAATTTGTGAAATTACCTTCGGACTCAGCAGCTGCTGTGGCCGTGAGTACTGCAAGGGAGAAGGAAAATGCTGACGGGAACAGCTGCCTCTGTGATTTATAAGCCCTACAAGAACACCTAGTTAGCTCTGGAGGGAGCTGCATATGGAGGGGGATTTTCTTGTGAATGACCTTCTTTTAAAAAGGGTACCAGGCACAGGTTTGAGGGGAAATTGAAAAAGACTCCCTCAGAGGTGAGAATTTCATCTTCCTTTTCCCTGTCTACACATGAAAGCCCTCCCTGCCATAAGGAATGATGATGAAGTGATCTAATTTTCCTAATCCCTTTTCCTTTCAGGGAGAGGATCCTCTTCTGTAAGACACTGTCCAGCCACCTCTAAGGTCTGTGAAGATGCTTTTCACCGTCCCAGCACCTCAGCCTGACTTTGTCTGGGAACTTTGCATAGTGGCAAGTAGGATAATGTGTGTGCAAATATGTAGGGTGGTGAGGTGATGGTGAAACATCCTCTTCTGTTTTATCAGAGAATCCCAAAATGGTTTGGGTTGGAAGGGACCTTAGAGATCCTCCTGTTCCACCCCTGCCATGGGCAGGGACACCTTCCACTATCCCAGGCTGCTCCAAGTCTCGTCCAACCTGGCCTTGGACACTTCCAGGGATGGGGCGGCCACAGCTTCTCTGGGCAGCCTGTGCCAGGGCCTCCCCACCCTCACAAGGAGGAATTTCTACCAGTCTAAAGTTGAAAGCCATTATCCTTCCTGACACCCTCCTGTTGACATCCTTTTCGTACAATGAGGGCGACCAAGGGTGCACAACAGCTTCTGCCAGTGCAGCACTCACACGGTCATAACGGGTTATGGGAGTTTCTCCCTCATTTGCACAGCAGATATCTCATCCTGCCCTCAAGGATTCCAATGCTTCCCACCACTCCAGCTCTACCAGTAAATAATGTTGTCTCATTGGGCTGACAATCCTATCTTCTCTTTCTGAACCATCACCAGAGAAGGAGCAAACTCTTCCCTGCAGCAGGAACACTTTTACATTCAACATCAAGACCACAAATGCTCTGATTTTGCCATATTCCAGAGGAACAAGATCTGCACCAGGGGATCTGCAGACCTGAACTCTGTATTTCTGTTTTTCTTGTTTATACCATTCTGGGGTGGTGACTCTTGCCCTGCTCATGCAGGTCCTGGGGCACTCACGTGCTGCTGAGTGTGAATCACCATCGCTGTTTCGTAACGTGAAGCCAGGTGGAAACTTTATCCAACAGAAACATAAAACTGAGCAGTCCTGTACTTCTGTGCCATCCTTGCTGATACTGCATTAATTATGCTTTTCTCTTTGTCCAGCAAAGCTGATCAGAAACACTGTTGTGAGAGAGTCCAAGAGGAGAAAGTTCTATTCTCCTGTGGGGATTTGGGGGTGGACACAAATTTATGCTGCAGGGAAAGGGACCTCAGGAGGTTCTGGACTGGATGCAGAAATAATGTCAGACACAAATATTCAATAATCATGAGTTATTGCCTTTCTGCTTCTCCAAAATCTTGTTTTTGACTTGAAACCTATTACCTCCGTAATCATCATTTAATGACAGATTCCTTTAATTTATCTTCTGGTAACAGGCTCCAGCAGTCACATTTATGAGAGCTTGTCTCCATGACAGAAACTTACTTTTTGTTTTTAAATGCAAACACAGCCTTGGATGTACTCCCATGAATCTAAGAACATGTTGTTGTTTTTTTTGTTTTTTTTTTTAAAGAAAGACTTAGAACTAGGCTCATGATTAATTCACCAAATTAAATTAAACCAGTTGGCGACTCCGCTTTAAAGTTGGCTCATTTTCACCCATCTGACTTCAAAATGGCAGAATGGATTTCGCTCAAAATTTGGAATTAAAAAAACCCCAAATCTTGCCTTGGGAAAAGGAACAGCAACCAGGAATAAAGATACGAAATAACAACAGTATTTGCGTATCCCGCTTGGTCTTCCAGTGTTGAGCAGGAGGTGCCCCTCGCCAGCAGGTGCCCGGCGGGTGGGGGCTGCTTTGCCCGCCCGCGGTGATGTCCCGGGGCAGAGCTGAAGGGTCCCCGCGGTTCCCGCGCCAGCACGAGCGAGGGCAGCGCCGCTCGGCCCGGCCCGAGCAGCAGCCCCGCCCGGCCCCGCGGCACGGCCCTTC